>JAYEPQ010000012.1:16080524-16275524 GCA_036321105.1 Dracaena cambodiana
CGCACTCTTTCATATCTGCATAGAAACCTTTTCATGTTTAGTTTGGAAATGGATTGCCACGTCAAAAATGCTATTTTGATTTTTAGGCTACATTTCGAGGTCCAGTAAATTTGTAAAAATATATTATTATTATTGTTAGATTTTGAAAAAAATATAATAATATGGTTTTTCAAATGGTGAAAAAGTATGAAAATCGCTTAAAATCATGAAATTTTAAATTTTATGATTCTCTTTATGCCAATACTTAAGTTTGCTAAAATCTTATCGCTTTCAAGATAGTTAAAATCTAAAATATCTTAATTATGTCAAAACATCTAAATGGAACCTAAACTATCTCTATTAGTATAATTTACTCCCTCCATTTGATTTTAGTGGTTGGTTTTTTTTTTTTTAATCAAGCATGTACGTCGTGGCCACAATTTAAGAAAAAAATATTTAAATAAGGACAACTAATTAATAAAACTTAAATTTAATTTGTGCCCATATTGAAATTGGTGAAAACTCGAAAGTTTTGATATTTTGGTAAAAAAAGAAAATATATAAGTTTTTTTTTTATATATATAACATTCATTGAGATTAATTAATACTAACTACGGATTCTAAAATGTTGCTTTGGAATTCAAAATAATCGAGTAATATGGGAGTGGAGAGGATAAGGTTTCAGGGTTTAAAGAAGGAATATGAATGAGTATTGTCAAAACCAATACTAACATTGATGCAACACCAAGAAACAATCATTAAACTAGGTGGTTCTCAATAACTAAACCTAGGGAATTTCTAAACAAGCACATCACTGCTATTAGTGAGCACACTTTTTGTGAACATTTGTGAACAGGAGATTAATTTTTGAATGGTATTCAAATGTTTAGAATTAGTCCCGAACAGTATTAACAACATTCGGAAATTGATTTTCGATCAGAACAAAAAAAAAAAAAATAAGATCATAAAATAAAATAGTAAAATTGTAATATTTTACAATTTTAGGAGGTGTGCTCACTGCTCATTTAGAAACTCTCCCTAACCTAACACTAATCTTGAAAAATGATTGGGATTTGACATGTGAAAAGGCAGTAGATTGATGTACTCAGGAATAAAGAAACATATAATTTCTCATGAGCTTCTTACCTCCTTTTACCAAAGGTTCTGTTTGGCTCGAAGGAAAATGAGAAAGAAGAAAAAGAAAATATGAAAAACAGTTACTTTACATTGTTTAGTTTAGAAGAAAATTTAGAAGGAAAAGGATTAAAAGAAAATAAGAGAAAATATGATAATATTTTATTTTTCTCTTCTGATCTAGAAAATATGGGAGAAAATGTAACTTCGTATTTCTATATAATGGAATCACAGTAAGGAAATGAAATCAAGCTAGGCGAGTGAATGGAGTATGGAGAAAAGAATTTTCTTAATTTTTATTTTTTTATTTTTTACCCCCAAATTTTCATCCTTAGTTTCTTTCCATACTAAATAACAAAAAGAACTTTACTTAATTTTTTTCCATATTTTTTGGTAAATATTTTTCATGTTTTTTTGATAAGACGTGTTTTTTTTGATAAGACGTGTGCACCTCTGTCCAATATATTTGGAGAAGAATTTATGTAGTTTTATTTTCATCAAACAAACAAACAAAAACCGAAAAGGATCTAAGGATTTCGTCTCAAATATCTTTGAGAAGATTAGTAGTTGGTGGTGGGGATGATAATGGACGCACCAACGGGTCAAATTTTAACTCGTTCTATACAAAATTTTGAATTTAAAATGAAAATTTTATTTTTCTAATTCAAAATTTTGAATAGAGATGATCAAAATTTGACCTATAGACACGCCCATTACCATCCCTAATTGGTGGTGTGAATGTGAAAGAAAAAACAGAGAACTTCAAAGTTATTCATCTTCATAAAATTTTCAATAAATTTTGACATCTCACTTTTACCTACATTTTAGGAAAATTAGGAGGACTAGAGGAATCGTAACTATCATAACTTTTGAGTATACATCTTTTGAACAACAGAAACATTGCATATTTTTGTTGTAGAAATGGCACGTGGACACCATGAGGCCTAATGTCATGTTTCCCTCACTAGATGTAGTGTTTAAAACCCCACAATCATGTTCATATGGTTTCTCCTAAATTAAATATTATCGTATATTTTGCATTTTCACTTTTGGCCTCTGAAGCTTCTTTGCAATCAGAGCTCCTCAGACATGATTGGAATTTCTAGAGGAGTGCACCTTTTTTTCAAACGAGACCATTTAAAAACTTCTTTAATATTACAAGTTTGTCATTGATTTTTTTACCTAAATATTCCTGTCATCAACCTCTCTTCTTCTTCTCTTCCTCACCTGCGTCGCCTGGTCTGCAACGGAGGCGGAGGAGGAGGGGGCGAGCTTCGGAGGCGGCGAGCGGAGGAGGAGGAGCGGAGGAGGAGGCGGCGATTTGCAGCGGAGGCGACGAGCGGAAGAGGAGGCGGCGATATGTAGTGGAGGCGGAGCAGCGACGACGGCGATCTGCAGCGGAGCGAATGTTTTGGAAATTAATGATGTGCTCACTAGGTAAAACGCTCACTATTCAAAAGAGATGGTGTGCTCACTAAAAAAAGTGAGCTAACTAGGAAAAAGGATGTGCTCCTTTGGAAATTTCCTGACATGACAAATAAACTAATTTTGCTCGTATATCCTAATTTATAAAAGAGAAAAAGGATGACAAGTATTTGATTTTGTCGATTCAAAGTTCATCTATGAAAGAAAATTTTATATTGTATACTACAATACTAGCACAAAAATAAACTGATTAAATATTTTTTTTTTCAATCAATCTTCATTCCTCTTGCTGCTGTTTTTATAAAATCTCCCAAATATCCTGCTCTTAATCATCCCTTTTGTCCTCTTCCTAAGTGTGTACATGGGTTGGTTAACCCGACAATTGACCAAGCAAAATTTTTGACCCAAAGTATAAAAAAAAATATTCAAAATACAGAAATCACAAAAGTATGTGATTTTGTTTAAATACAGAAAAAACATTCATAATATTTTATACGTAAATATTTAGATGGGAAGAGAATATAAAAATCTCCTCAAAAATATGATACTGAAATTTCTATAGTAAATACAAATTTCAAATTGTTGATGCTAAAATTGCTAATTAGATTGGTCATGTCAATTTAGTAACCAACAAGGATTATGGCTCGATGTGGACACAAATCGGATCTTTGAGTACTAAGAGTAAGTTGCCAAGTTACGAGATTTTGTGTTAGTAACCTGCCAGATAATTGTTAGAGAATGAAGGTAATGAAATAGATATATATATAGATAGACTTTATGAGGATTAACTGATACGGACTCGGAACTATGTCCTTAAAAGAAGGTCAACCGACTCGTGAATTCTTTTTATTGAAATATGAATATATAAGGTCTCTCATATCTCTTTCTCTTAGCTGCAAACTCATAACCTTAAAAATTGTCCTTCTGCCCATAAAGTAGTGTGATATTTACACTTATTAGCAGACGGTTAAAAATTAGAGGTGTGGTTAAGGTTTTTTTGGTTTTTTTTTTTAATGCGAATGGATTTAGTTTTCTTATTCTAGAAGGATTCAAATGTCATACAGATAGATTTCTTTATACTTGTAGTTTTATTTTCTTATACAGAAATAGTAGAAAATTGATATAAATATAATCCTTCCTTATACTTGATATAATTATAAAAAAATGACATGGGGTCGGGATTAATCCCTAATCAAAGAAAGAATTATACTCTTAAAATTAATAGTTAACTTGTAATTTTTCACAACTCTTCGGGATTAAGCAAAGTGGGTGTGCTCAAATACAATGTCCCCTCGAAACATTTTCGTATATATATATATATGTAACAAAAGACATTTATAACCCCCAATGCAACCGGCTGCACCCGGTCAACCCCGAGCCTCACCGGTCGATACAAACCCTAACATAAATAGAAAAGGCATGGTAGAAAAGGCCACCGCCATTGTCCCTATCCCTTTTCTCTCTCAACCGACATTTTATCTCTCGTTCTCTCTCTTAAACCAAACGAAACCCTAAAACACCTCTCCCTTGGCTTCAGATATCATCCCCTTCCCTATAAAAGACTCCGAATTTTAAATCTCTCCCTCTATAAATCGAATTCCTCTCTTTTTCCCGCTCGGATCTAACGTCTTTCATTCCCCTATCCCTCTAGAACCCTAGATTTGAGCTGAATCGGTCGGATTCTTCGCTGATTTGAGCTGAATAGTTAGATCTGGCCTTGCTTTCTTCCGATCTGAGGATATCGCCCTGAAAACCCTAGAAATTGATCGATTTTGAGGTTAAAGGCAAGAGTTTGAAGGAAAAGCTGCTCAATTTGGGTTAATAGAGAGAATTAAGATAATTTATATCGTGTGGATTGGGGAAATTTGAGCTAGTTTATCTAATTGTTATCAGCTTGAAAGAAGGATCTTAGGTTGGGGCAAATTTGAGGTAGTTTGTTTAATTGTCAGCTCAAAGGAAGGATCTCTGAAAGAGAAGGTACATGGCTGATCAGGTGTTAGAAGGAAGCCAGCCTGTTGATCTTTCAAAGCATCCATCGGGCATCGTTCCAACGCTTCAGTAAGTTTCTCTCCCCCATATCCTTCTGATTTCTATTTGAAAAAGAAGGGATTTTGATGTGGGTTTGGAGAATATTATTCAATGGAAAGTGTTCAAAGTTCCTTTTTTTTGTCATTATTATATTGTAATATTTTGATTACTGGACCTATCTGTTTCGGCCAGTCTCGGATGTTAGAATTGTATGTGGAATGAACTTCATGATGCAAGTATCTGATGGTGAATGATGTGAATCCTAACCAACTTTGTTCAAATTTGATGAGGAGGTTTTAGGACTAGCTGAATGCATGTTGAGAAATGGTACTAAGTTTGTAGGTTTGATCATGTTGTTGTGCTGAAAACACGTTAGTAAGCTCATTTGTGTGTGATCTGACGGATGTGCAAGTACCTGGAAACTGTGTGAATGTGCTTATATGTATTCTTTTATTTCTCTTATTTATTTATTTTTTTTTGTAAGAGAAATACAACAAAGAGTCATTTTTTTCATTTCAATATAACTTGAAATAGTACAGGAAAGGTTATGTACAAAGGAAAAGACAGAAATAACTAAGGCTTAATCGGAACCTATGTCATTTTTTTTCATGTCAAGTCACTTATTCACGAAATTTGGTGAATAAGTGACTTGACGTCTCTCTCTGCTAGTTACCCATTCTTGATCCTTGAAATAATACAAAACATGAGTCCTCGTATCTCATATAGTTGCTAACTCTTGATTATTCTCTTTATATGTAACTTGAAATGGTATTGTTTGATGTTGGTTCTATATGATTTATCCATATACATTGGTACCTAAATTGTGCTTGATGTTTTCATCGTTTAACTAGCTATCCCAAGTCAGGATAAAGGAGGATGGTTGTGATAAGCTTTTGATAGCCAATGTAAAATATTATCATATATTATGATATGAGCCAAAAATTGAATTTTGTTGGGGCATACCACTGAGCAATGCGCTACATCAAAATCCTAGTATAGTGAAAAGTGTGTGAAGATTGTTAAATTGTTATCCAGAAGTGATGCCACGTCGGCACCTCTAATGTGAGAGGGTACCCATACCTTATTGAGTGGGTGAGGTAAAGGAGTTAGCTTATGGATATAAGATTTTGTTAGCTTTATGGAACGTAAATTCCCTTTTATGTAGATTAACAGAGTTAGTTGATGGTATGGTTAGAAGGAGAATTAATATTTTGTATATGCAGAAGACCAAGTGGATGGGTGACAAAAGCTAAAGTCATAGAGTTTTGAGTTATAAAGTTTGGTATATGGGAAGAGATAGAAATCGTAATGGTGTATGTGTGATCATAGATAAACAATTACTTAGGGATATAGTGAAGGTTAGGAGGAATGTGATAGGATTTTTTTAAAAGTTAAATTTATTTTAGATAGGAAAATTTTTAATATCATTATTGCTTACGACTGCAAGTAGGACTTGATGAATCTAGTAAATGCTAAATTTGAGAGAATCTAGATGGGATGGTATAGGAAATAGCAGTTAGAAATAACTCTTTATTGATGGTATAGGCAACTTGATTCTAGATTTTGTTTTGTCCTATAGTTTGAGTTTAGTGAATACTTGTTTTAAAAAGAGAATTTCTTACTTGACTTCTTTTAGAAGTGGATCATGTGCGAGGCAAATTAGGAGGGTTGATACAAGTAGTTCTATTGATTATAAGATAGTGCCAGGTGAGAGTGTAACAACCCAATATGGTCTCTTAGTTTTAAATATTTGGATTAGAAGGACTTAGAAAGATTAAGGATTAATTAGATTCTAAGATTAAATAGTGACAGTTAAAAGGTAATCAAAGAGTCTTTGTATATAGAATGGTACATTAAGCAGATTGTAAAGGCGTGGTAATTCCAATGTAACAGGGAACAAAATGGCTAGTTGCAATAAGAGGATATGATTAAAGATATATGTGGTGAGTCAAGGCGCGGTGCGCCACTATGTAAGGACAAATAATGGTGGAATGAAGAGATAAACACTATTAAGATCAAGCGGGGTTTTTACGTAGATTTGAAGAACAGTGATGCAGCGAGTTCTGAGAAGTATAAGCGAGCCAGGAAGGAGGCTAAGAAAGCTGTTCGAGATGCAAAAACTAAATTATAATGTTATATTAGAAAACTATATTGTATTTGAGTTTAGTTTTTATTTAGTCCCACATTGCCTATTGGATTATTTGTATAGTGTTGAGACACTTATAAATTTATATATATATATCCCTTTACTCATAATAATTAGATTAGTTAGTTCTGATTATTTTTTAACATTGGTTCTGATTATTTCTTAACATGGTATCATAGTATATTATGAAGTAAATCTCAGCCATCAATCTCATCTATCCTAATCAGTGGCCGATTTCGATTCCGACTCTGATTCCGATACTGACTCTGATTTTGACTTCGACCTTACAATTGTATCACCAATTCGATGTGGACTCTGGTTCTGACTCTGTGATCGTGTTGCTCATTCGATTATGCATTTGCTTCATTTCTCTAACTTTGACTATTTCTTCCACAATCCTTCTTCGACTTGCAAATGTTTTGCTTTTGTTTCTACTTAGTTTCGCATCAGCTTTAGTTTCTTATTTTTTTCTACTTCGTGATTGTACAGACTCTGGCTGATCACTCCTCGACTGCAAGGGTTTAATACAGGCTTGATGTAACATTTTGCTATTTCCTTTACTAACTATTACTTCTAAAAAAGAAGTTTATTTGTGCCTACTCCTGCTTCTAAAAAAAGCTAATTTGCTACCTACTATTGTTTGTTAGAAAGAAGTTTATTTATTACTATCTATTAATTTCTAATGGTACGATAAAGGCCTATTATGATAGTGACGGGTGTATTATGATAATTCAAGTGATTCATCTACTACTGCTATTGCTGCTGCTTATCCACTTCAAATTAATCTGTACTATTGAAGAGGGAGGCAATATTTTCTAATCTGTGTAAGAAGTTAGATATAATTATATTTATACTTCAATTTGAGAGAGAATGTTAGATTAGAAAACTATCTTGTTTTTGAGTTTAGTTTAGCTTTAGTCCCACGTCATCTGTTGGATTATTTGTATTGCATTAAAACACTTATAAATATATGTATCTCTTTACTCATAATAAATAGATTGGCTGGTTCTGATTATTTCATAACATATATAAAGAAGTATATAAGAAGTGAGATAATAAAAGGGCTGAAGGGGATATATACATAATTGTTCGAGTAAGAGAATGAAAGTCTAGAGACTTGTATATTATAAAGTGTGTTAAATATGGGATTATAAGATTCTAGTTTGAGATGAAGAGATAAGAGAAAGATGGATAGATTATTTTGATATATTGTACAGTGGTAGTTTTACTCAAATTTTAGGAATCCTTATTATGCACAGAGTTATAGTTTTATGAGTCATAGTTCTATGTGTAGAATTAAAAAAATCTGAAGTAAAAGAGGTTTTGAAGAGGATGAAAATTATGAAAATCTATTGATGTAGATGAGTTTCCTATCAAGGTATCGAGATGCCTAGGAGAGATGGGTGTTAGGTGACTGACAGATCTTTTTAATGCGATGTGACAAACTAAGATGTCAAATGAAGGGAGGAAGCGTATCCTAGTATCTCTATGTAACAACGCGGGTGCTATTCAAAGTTGTTTTAATTGCTTTGGAATAAAACTTATGTGTCATACTATCAAGCTCCGAGAAAGGGTAATCAAGTAGAAGCTAAGACAGACTGTTAGTATATTAGAAAACCGGTTTGAATTTATGCATGGACGATCGATGACAGAAGTTGTTCATTTACTTCGTCAATTTATAGAGCGATTTCGAGAGAGACGTAGAGATTTGTATATGGTTTGCATTGATTTAGAAAAAGCATATGACAAGGTATTGAGAGAGGTGTGATGATGGATATTGATGAAGAAGGGAGTTCTGTTCAAGTATATTAACATAATTAAGAACATGTATGATGGAGTAGTAGCAAATGTTAGTTTATGGTGGCCTAACAAGTGATTTTTCCAATTGAATTGCATTAAGCATTTGCATTGAGTCCATTCTTATTTATCATAGTGATGACTGAGTTTACTAGAGTTACTCACAATGAGATATATTGGTGTATGCTATTTGCTGATGATATTATCTTAATCGATGAGAAAAGAGTAGGTAGAAATACCAAGTTAGAGTTATAAAGGCAAACATTAGAATTTGGAGGTTTTAAATTGAGTAGGTCCAAAATAGAGTATATGGAGTGCAAACCTAGTAAACAAAGGACCTGAGACTATAGTGAGATGATATTGGATGAGCAAGAGATACAAATGACTGAATGAGCAATCAGTTTAGGTACTTGAGTTTTATTATTCAAAATGATGGAAATATCGATAGTGATATCAATCATATGATCCAAGCTGGTTGGTTGAAATAGAGGAGTGCTACAGGAGTTTTAGGTGACCTTAACATTCCATTAAGCCTGAAGGAATTTTTTTATGGAATTGTTATTATGAGATATGTCATTCATAGAAAATAAGTATAGTAGAGATGCACATGCTTCAATGGATGTGTAGTAAAACTTGAAGAGATAAAGTGAGAAATGAGGATACTCGTGCTAAAAAAGGCGTAGTCCCTATCGAAGAGAAAACGTGAGAACATCTCCTATAATGTTTGGTCATGTGCAACGAAGACCTATAGATGTACCCGTTCAAAGAGTGGAGTTTATCAGCGTGGGGCATGTTAAAAGAAAGAAGGGACGATAAAAAATATATATATAGATGGAGATGATATGAAAAGATATAGATGATAGATTTTAAATAAAGATATATTGCTCGAAAGTAATGAGTGGGGAAGGATGATTTATGTGGTCGATCCGGCGTGATTCTCTTTTGGTTCATGTAGCATACTCCAAGTATTTGGGATAAAAGGCTTAGTTATTGATGTTGTAAATGCATTAGTACCTAGCTCACATATTCCTTTTAGGGATCTTTAAGACTGCAGGATGAGAAAAGTGAGTGTGATTCAGATTGCTATTCTTAATGTAATTCTAAGGCATTCCTTCTCAACAGAGAATCTGTTTTTCGTATTGTCTTGCATCTTGTTGCATGAGGCTGGTATGAGTGGCAACCTTCACAAACCTAGGCTAGAGAGTCCCAGTGATGGCTAGTTCTATCCTAGGATATCCTTAACATCTGTTTCTGCAAGATCCATCTATATCTAACTGTGAAGTGAATACTGGAAATTTTTATTATACCTTTTTTTCTTAAACAATAAATGGTGGGATAAATCTCCGTGTGTTTAACTAATAAGCAATTAACAGAACAAGTGCCCAACATAAGGATTGCATATGTTGTTTTAATTAATTTATTTTTTTTAATCAGAGCATATTTGTTTTTCCTTTTTCTTTCCCTATTTATCATGTAGATGTAATCACCTATAAGTAGAGCTGTGGTTGCTATGGTGAAAATACTGACATTGTCATCATTAAATGTTAATATGAAGTTAATCATGATGTAACATTCAATTCTTTTTAAATGTGCAGGAATATTGTTTCAACTGTAAACCTGGACTGCAAATTGGATCTTAAATCCATTGCTTTACAGGCCCGTAATGCTGAATACAACCCTAAGGTATGGGGTTGTTTTTTATTTCTCGTTTTAGCTAATATTGGTGACCATCTTTAGTTTATGTTTTGTATTTGTTCTAGAGAAACTACTATCAGCAAGCAAAAAATAGGATTGACATTCATACTTGGCTTTTTTGAGCATTTAGTATTGGCTAGGTTGGACAGACGCTTCAATTGTCAAGCTCTATTGTGTCGGACACAACACTTCTTACTTTGTTATTTCTATGTTTTCTTTTAAGATTTTTATCACTCGTCGTTGTATCATATTATGTCACGCATTTCATTGTCAGACAAATCCGTGCAACTGAGAGTATGGGAGGCTAGATGGTATCATATTCTGATTTATTTTTTTCTCTTCCTTCCCAGCGTTTTGCTGCAGTTATCATGAGAATCAGAGACCCGAAGACCACTGCATTGATCTTTGCTTCGGGAAAAATGGTGAGTTTTGAAGCATTTGAGAAATTCAACTTTTCTTTGAAGTTAGATATATTCTTCTGCCATGCATTCTTCTTATATAATTTATGCTTCTTTCTACCTTGCTTCTTGCTCCCTTTGTTTCCTTTCATTTGTTGTTCTGGAGGCTTTTCCCCCCAAAATGTTTCATTCAATGAGGTACCTAAAAATATAATTATTGATGTCTTTTCCTTATTTGTTTTTGATTAGTGGAGTGATCATAGATGTGAGGGCTTTAATTTTTGTCATTTATGTTCTTGATTTGCGGTATAATGGACAGATCATTAATTTTGAGCTTGGGTAATTGCACTTCTTAAGGAAATGTGAAATCCTTTAAAACGTGAAATAGAAGGGAATGGAGGGAATATGCATTTCCTTTAAACAAAGAAAAAAAGAATGCATGTTCTGAGTTTACTCATCTTTGAAGATCATTTCTTGCTTTCCCTATAAACTCTGCATAGTAAACAAATCACGCTGAAAATGCGAAAACATATCTTCTGGTTTAGAAATATGCAATATGTTTGATGGTAGTACTAGTCAGCTCTACTAAAGTCTTACATGTCAAAATGTCTTGACACGTCTAGTTTATTTTATTACCGTCTATAAAATAATCATTTGGAAGAAAATGCTTATGGACATATACTGTCAATGTTAAGGCCTCAAGAGCTTTGAGGTTGCTTTTGCCTACCAGTCTAGCTATTGAGATTGTCATATAGGCTATGTTTGGTTTGTTAGAAAATAAAAGAAAGAAAAAGAAAATAAGATTCTCTTAGTTGATTGGTTCAAAGGGAAACTAAAAGGGGAATATAAGAAGAAAGAAAAATAATTTAAAAATAACTTAATAAATTAAGAAGATGAAACTTTGTTCTAAACTCTCTTTGCTTTTTTACCATGATTCCATGAGGTATAATACCAAGTAACATTTGCTAATGAAAAAATAATATAAAGGTTTTAACCTTATTTTCTTTTGGTTTCCTCGAACGTTCTTTTCCTTCAATTTTTCTCACCAACCAAACTACGGGAAGTAACTACCTTTCCTATTTTCTTTTCTTTTCTGTCACTCTCTATCATACCAAGCAGGGCCTCAAGGAAACCATCAAACAAAGTTGTTTCTGGAAATAGTTTTTTCATCATTTATATGTAGTTATGTTAGCTGTATGAAAGTCGAATTTCTTTATTTTGTGCGTGCTTATGTTGATTTTCATGACTATTCATAGGGGAATGTAACTAAGCTCCCATATCTAAGTCTGCATTTGATACCAGTTGCATCATACCAGAAAGGCTAAAACTATTCATATGTTTTGGTGTATGTTCAAATGACTTCATCATCTTCTTTTATTTTTTATTTTTATTTTTTCTTGATAATAAGCTCTAGCCTGATTAGTTACCCAAGTTAAATCCCCTGACGGACATTGCCGAAAATCAAACCTGGAATCATCCTCTTGGAAGCATGGGACGTAACCGGCTGGGTTGACCTTTCAAAGCGTGCTCTGTTATTTACTGCTCATGAACCTGAACATCCTCTTCTACTTATCATAAAGTGACTTATTTACAACTTTTGGACCCCATCGATGTCAGGTTTGTACCGGAGCAAAGAGCGAACAGCAATCAAAACTCGCAGCTCGGAAGGTATTTGATGGAAGTTTTAATGCTAATCTGATTGCTATATAGCTTTCTGATATATTTGTAGGTGTAGATTGAATTTCTACCTGAATAATATCATCTTACATAATTCCTTTGCTTTCAGTATGCCCGTATCATTCAGAAACTTGGTTTTCCTGCAAAATTCAAGGTAGTTCTTTTTGGGGTTTATTTTAACATTTTGGGTCCTTGTAGACAATTAACTTTTTCTAAGTAGAATTTCATTCCAGTATCGTCATTTGTTATTTTGATGTGGTCTCTAGGATTTCAAGATTCAGAACATTGTTGGTTCATGTGATGTCAAGTTTCCCATTAGACTTGAGGGTCTTGCATACTCCCATGGTGCTTTCTCTAGTGTAAGTTCAGTTTGCTGTCTCTACATATATTTACTGTATTTTCATTGTACCAGAGCAGATGACAGATAAATTTGTTTGTTTAGGTGATGAGCAAACTTTATATGCATGTGGAATACTAGTTCTTCACTATTTTAATTAAGATTTTTATTTTTTTTTGGGCGCTGAGATAGGTTCTTTGTTCTGATGTGATAACTTTGTGGCTTTTGCACACAGTATGAACCAGAGCTCTTCCCTGGGCTGATTTATCGTATGAAACAACCGAAGATAGTGCTTCTCATATTTGTTTCAGGCAAAATTGTTCTTACAGGAGCTAAGGTAAAGCTGATTTTGACACACCCTTCTTTGGCAATCATTCAATCTATGTTCATTTCTTTTAACTACTTTCCTTATTCAGGTGAGGGATGAGACATATGCTGCTTTTGAGAATATATATCCTGTTCTTACTGAATTCAGGAAAAGCCAGCAGTGGTACGGAATCACGCTTGATACTTTTTCCTTTGCAAATTGTTCAAATCTTCAGACTGTTAACTGTACCTGACAGCTTGTTGAACTTGAAATAGCATATCTGTCTAGCTTGTGGCTGCACTTGCATTTCTTTTGCATTTTTTTGCCTTAATACTACATTCTGTCAGTAGAATGCATTTTTTTTCTTGATGCGATAAGCTCTAGCACATTGATTTTTTTTTTTTTTATTTATTTACTTGATCTTTGTTCAAGCAATGTATGCTATTTTACGTAAATAAGATTTGACAATTTTAAATGGATGGATATTTTCTGAGACAATTCATTGTCATTCAGATTCCAATTTGGTGATGATATTTCGTAATAAGTTTCTGGTCTTCCACATATTTTCTTTTCTCTGTCTTCCTGCCTGTTAACAAGCATGTTTGTTAGAGAATACTAGAATAAGAAAGGAGAAGTGTTGGTGCGGCTTCTCTCGAATACTCTGCTGCATAATTCATTTTCCCCACTTAACTGTATTTGTGAAAATTTTTAATTGAACTAGATTTTGTGATTGAACATCTACGAGAGGGGACCCTGTTGGTTATCTCTTCCAAAGTTACGACAGAGGAGAAATCCCTTTAGGTGATTCAAAAGCCACATGTTTTATGAGAGGTAATCAGTAATTTGATAAATATGTCTGTAGGTTGGGTAGCCGGCCATCAACATTTAATACAGAGCAAACTGATATTATCGACCTTTGATAGTCAATAATAGTCATTTTTAGACACGGTGCATTAGATTAGTTAGTGATGTGTAGTGAATCAAGTGATACTGTGATTATATGCATTGGGATAACCTTCATGCGTGTGTATAGTTGCTGTGTGTGTCCTTGGCCATCATAGATTTTGTGAAATATTATCTTTATCTCATTCATGTAAAATTTTGTCTTTTGCAGATTAATTTATGGGAGGTCTCGTGGTGGGAGGGATTCCATGTTTCTGCTGATGTCATCAAACTCTCAACTGTAAATAGAGAATACTGATCTGAAACAATATGGGAGTTGGGTCATGGGGAACAAGAATTGTGTAGTCGAGTTGTACCTGGATTTTGAGCTGTTGTATCTCGAGTATCCATCAGAAAAGAATCAGTTAGCAAAGGGCTGAAAAGGTTTTCACTGCTTTCTTGTTGTCTGAATGTCCCTAGACAGCAATAAACTTAATATTTGTTGTCCGTTGAATTGTACTTTTCCCTTCTCTAACGTGAATATGATAATAATAGACCGAATATTGAGCATTGTCTAGTTCTCTAGCTTCCAAGCCTTTTTAAGCGAGAGTTCCATTGCGCAAATTATGTCTCATACATTTTGCTATTTGTTTTTGAGGACGTAGGTTCTTCTTGCTAGGGAAGTGAATCTACTGGGATTTATTTGCAGGTAGATAGCATGTTTACTAATGCATTGCAAGTGTTTTAATTCCACCTGTATTCATCCTTATCTAACAAGATATCTTAAATGTTTGTTGGGTATCAAATCATGGTTTGTTGGATGAAGTCACTTCATGGTCCCTGCTAGTTAAACTTGTTTGTTATGCTCAAATCATTTCAGTTGTAGAGCCTTTGAGTAATTTTGAAGGGTATCAGCTTGTTTACGAGAGTGGTTCTGTGTGTGTTGAAGATTCCATCAGCATTTCTGCTGGACTCTGCTGTCGATAGAGTCTATTACTCAGCTCTTAGTGATCAATTGTTTTGAGTAATCTCTACCTACTCTTAGTTTTAGATTGTTTTGATTTTTTCGAGTAGTTTGAGTATACGATAGTACTAACTCTCCTTTTCCTTTATGGATGTTGGTGTAGTTCTGAGAGGTGGTGGCTGAACTGTTCAAATTGTCATTTTTATATGAATTTTTACAAATTGTCATTTCTATGTGAAGGTTACACTAGCTTTCTGAATGTTATATATATATTTTTTTGTTTGTTTAAGACAATACAAATGAAGAAAGTAATTATTGATAATTTTAATATGTTGCGAGTCAGTAATTGTCTTATTGTGCTAGCCTTCAGCACAATATGCCTATTTTAGAGATTATGGAGCAACTATGTTTTTTTTTTTTTTTCGTGGTAGTTGAACGTCTCTGTAAAATGGTCTAACGAATTTGATCCTTCATGTTGTTTCAATCTTTCTAAGTTTGTATGCTTGTAATGAAGCCATCGATGTATTTCAACACGAATAGTACCGCATCAGAATTAAGTGGAAATTATGTATCCCAAAGTTATACTCTCTCTCTCTACAAGTGATACTTTCTTCCATTATCTAATTACGTAGCCGTTTGTTTGTATTCAGTGCCATACCAGCTCATACAACCATACTTGTAAGAGCATCCGACCATAGGAAGTTTCCTTGTTGTAAGAGCATCCGACCATAGGAAGTTTCCTTGTACCAAGCACATACATTTAATCCAAAGAAGTTAAAACAAGGTAAAAAAAAAAAAAATTATTAACAACCAAGATCATTAATAACTATGCGACGGGAGATTGACTGCCAAAGAGGATCCACTACCAATTTGCCAACTAATAATTTATTGTAGCTTTGATTGCGTTCAATATCTGCATCATATCACAAATATACTGTCAGAATGCGAACTTGCACAATTGAAAGGAATATACTGTCAGAATGCGAACTTGCACAGTTGAAAGGGAAAGAAGAGAAAAGGAAGGGAGTCGAAACCTTATTCTTCGTGGGCATATAGAATGGTTCATAAACAAGAGGAAATGGAGTGTCAAGACCACATACTCTTGCCACCGGAGCTTCTAGCTGCGAAAGAAGCATTACAAATTGAGTCAAGTTAACACGGATCAAATAAATAGGAATAAAGTTGTGAAAAGTAAAACAAGCATGAGTGTACATATCAAAACTATGCATAGCCACTACACCTCATTCTAATGACACGACAATTCAATTTCAACATCTACATTGCATCTTTCATTAGTTTCCCTTCGAAAAGAATACCTACGTAAAAAATAAAATATAAATAAATAAGTAAATAACAAAAAGTCTCGTCCTAAGTTTCAAAGTGCCTAAATAAAGATAATGGTTAATTGCAATGAGACCCCCTGTGCTATAGGGATAGTGTAACTTATTATCACTAAGTTTAAAGTGCTCAGTTTAGTCACTAAACTCGTAATGACATTAGTCAACAGTTTGCTATTCTCACTCCCGTTTAATTTAAACTGCACATTATTTACGAAATCCTCAAATTATCTCATCTTCCTCACAAAGAAAAATACGTCCAAACGAGGGTAATTTGGAGATTTCATAAAAAAATATGCAGTTTAAGTTAAATGGGAGTGAGAATAGCAAACTGTTGACTAACGGTGTTAAAGTTAATAAGTTAAACTATCCCTATAATATAAGAGGTCTCAATTAAATTAACCCTAAATATAATGTCAAACACATGCTGCACCGGTAACCATGAGACTGGACCAGCATAATTTGCCACGATGACAGTGGAAAATTAGGATAAGTTGGAATTTTACTGAGGCGATATGGTAAAACATTTACCCTGAGGAAGCAGCGTTCCATAATAGAAGCAGATATCTCAGAACCAAATCCTCCGGTAACTGGTGCTTCATGACTAACCTGCCATAGGATGAAGGATAACTGCTTATAAATGTATAATAGGACAATAATAGACTAGTAAGTATCAGATATATACCAGAAGCCTTCCGGTCTTTTTGACAGATGCCTCTACTGTTTCCTTATCCCAGGGTAGCAAAGTTCTTAAATCTATGAGCTCACAAGAAACCCCTTCCTGCATTTTGTTTCCTATCAGATAACTTGTGCTACATCTTTATCGGAGATCCAGTTAAATGCTAGCGAGGTTTAAATAACAGCAGACGAAGTAAATGATTTAAGAAACAAGACATTTTCGGTTGGGGTAAAAAAACAAAGGTTTGATAGACCAGCACCAGCATCCTGGAAGTTTAGATTAACTGACTGATATCAAGGTACAGATTAACATTCTACAAGTATTCTCTCATATAAATAAGTTCAAAACTACATTTTTATCTAAAATTGTGTAAAATTTTGGTTCTTTCAGAATAATCGATCCCATAAAATAAACAAGAGAAACTGTTACCATATGGAACGCTGACCTTTGCAGCATCATCGCATGCTTGTTCTAATACTGAAAGCTGAGCACCCCACCCAACAATTGTTATGTCACTGCCTTCACGAATTACCTGCGAATGTACCATTGCATAAATCATTAATATGGAAACCAAAGCGCAGCGATAAAAGAGGAAAGGCATACCTCTGCTTGAGATAGAGGAAGCATGTAATCATGATCGGGAACCTCTTCCACTGCTAAGCGGTACAACCACTGAACCAAATGGACGGAAAGACATTAAGTGTTGAAAGCACAGGGGTTTTTTCACTAACTTAGCCAAAAAAGTCTTTTATAGAAGATGGAAAGTGTTATTTCTCTTCTATGTGTTTGCTACTTACCATCCATTCGATGTAACAAACAACACAAAAACGTTTAAACATAAGACACTCACAAATATTCACATTTTTTGTCTAGTTTCCCTTCATTTCATCCTTATTTTATGCAATAAACAGTTCCTTCAGATAATATCTACTTCTTACTGCATAATATTCTCACAAATTTAGTATTTGCAATAGCTTTACATTTACCTATAGTATTTTATGAATCCACAACACAGCAATGCCAATTTAAAATATCTACTGCATTTCGAGCAAGACTGAATAATATACAGCATTTGGAAATATTAAGTTTCTGCATACACAACTGATACCTTGGGTTCGAAAAATACAACGGGGTTAGGATCACGAATGCTGGAAAGCAATAATCCCTTCGCTTGCCGCGGGCTTCGCGGTATCACCACCTACAAAAAAGTAAAAAAAAAAAAAGACCAGAAAATTTCCAAAAACATAATCTCCAAGAGTAGCACATTGGAGTGGTCCTTTGATGGATACAACATAGCACTCTCAGCAAATCAGATCAGATGATCCTGACCTAACACTGCTAACTGTCGATATAGCTTGAGAATCTGGATATTAACAATAGAGGTATAGATGCTGCACCTTAAGACCTGGAACATGACAGAAGAAAGCCTCTGGTGACTGCGAATGATAATGACCGCCATGCCCAACAGCTCCGTATGGAGATCTTATTGTTAAGCCTGTCAAATATTTCAATATGAATACATGTGAAGACAGAATACGTTCAGAAATCAAACGCATACCTCCGCAATTAAATTGGTTCCCGCTCCGATATCTGAATTTAGCTGCTTCGTTGACTATCTACAAATAAGAAAAATAACTTTGTACTCAGTATTTCGTAAAGATAAAAGAACAAATTGCTATACTTGTGCCGCAAAGGTATAATATTATGTCTAGGCCATTTCCTCGAGCTCAAAATGCACATGTAACGAAGCTAGTTCGTATACTCTAGGTAGCCTTCAGATCAACAGCCTGCTATAGCATCCTGATTCCAGAAGAAGGCAGTCTGGAACTTAATTTTGATGAACCAGAATCAGCTCGGCCTGCTCGTGTATGGCATACGCGTGGAAAATC
The DNA here is from genome assembly GCA_036321105.1 of Dracaena cambodiana. Lineage (NCBI taxonomy): Eukaryota > Viridiplantae > Streptophyta > Magnoliopsida > Asparagales > Asparagaceae > Dracaena > Dracaena cambodiana. The sequence goes on from JAYEPQ010000012.1 coordinate 16,099,199, forward strand.
TTAAGACCTATTTGCCCGGCATCACAACATGCAAATTTCTGACTATGGCAATCAATTAAACAACACATTACAAATGAACATGGATGTTTGACCCATTACTTGTACTTAATAAAATGATCATGTGATTATCGGTATTGATAAAATTATAGACTGAGAGAGTTAGAAAAGAATAGTTTTGTATTCTGAAGTGTATATAAAACGTTACAATGACCATCTTTTTATAGATGAAGCAGGTAAATATAAAAAGTAAAGACAAAATAATATATAATTTGATCATAATTGCATATAATTATAAATCAGCATAATCAGTCTAATTAGAGATATTTGACAAATATACTAATTTAGAAAGATATCCTGAGATATGCTAATAAATTAGAGAATTTGTCAAATATATTAATTTAGGAAGATATCCTAAATTAGTGAGATATTCTAATATCCCCCCACAAACTCAAAATGGTTTGGAAGACACGAACTTAAGTTTGAAAACGAGATCATGGTGACGACAAGGTGAATGAGCAGCAGACAGGATCTCTAGTACAGAAAACGACGACAGAGTAACAGACGGAGTCACCGAAATAGGAGACAGAAATGACAAAGACTGCATCTTTGAAGATGACAATGGCGACGGAGCAGGAGCCGAAAATGACACACTAGATTTCGACGACAGAGCAGCATACAGGATCTCTAGCACAGGAGGCGACGACAAAGCAACAGACATAATCAAGAGACATAGATGGCAAATGTTGCATCTTTGAATATGACAGTGACGACGGAACAGGAGCCGAAAATGACACATTAGATTTCGGCGACAAAACAGCAGACATGATCTCTGGTACGGAGGCGGCGACGAAATAACAGACAGAGTCATCAGAAGAGAAGACAGAGTTGATAAAGACTGGACTTTTGAACATTACGATGACGACGGAGCAGGAGCCCACACTAGATTTTGGTGATAGAGCAGCAGACAAGATCTCTATCACAGGAGGTGGCGATGAAGTAACAGACAAAATTACTGAAAGAGGAGACAAAAATGACAAAGACTGCATCCTTAAACATGGCGATGACGACGGAGCAGGACCCACCATAGACGTAGGAGTTGCAGGCAGTAATGGCGAAGCAGTGGAGTTGGCATGTAGGGGGAAGAGAAAGGGCTATGCTCATGACAGAGGCAATGCCGGCACCAACGAGCAATGCAAGTGCCATCACATCTTAACCTGACTCTGATACCATGATAAAATTATAGACTGAGAGAGTTAGAAAAGAATAATTTTGTATTCTAAAGTGTATATAAAACGTTACAATGACCATTCTTTTATAGATGAAGAAAGCGAATATAAAAGGTAAAAACAAGATAATATATAATTTGATCCTAATTGCATCTAATTCTAAATCAACATAATCAGCCTAATTAGAGATATTTAACAAATATACTAATTTAGAAAGATATCATGGGAAATGCTAATAAATTAGAGAATATGTCAAATATACTAATTTAGGAAGATATTTTAAATTAGTGAGATATTCTAATAGGTATAAATAATCTCTCATTCGCATTCGGCTATAACAAAAATCCCTGAATCTAGGGCCGTTTGGCAGACCAACCCAGTTCCAACAATGCACTTCTCGGATCGAGAAAAGGAACTACTTGACGTTGTATATTATAACCCATTAAACTCCGATTCACATCATTATGCTCGATAAAAGGGATGAGGGTATTCTAAGTTAAGCAGTGGGCACGCGAATAGAGGCATCTTAAGGATGCGATTTCCGGCGGAGCAGGTAAGCGTTCTTTGGCGAGATCTGACAAAACAAAACAAAAAAACAACAAAGAAGCAGAAGGACATCTGCTGGGGGTGGAATTACTTGCGTCAGAGAAGATTAGCAAAGGCCGTCATCAAGACTCTCTCTATGACTAATCCAACTCTCCACTGTTTTCGGAGCCATGGAGTTTACTTGGGGTTGGCTGGGGAAATGCAACAAGCATAAGGAAAGAGAGAGCAGAGACGAAGACAAGAACCCAAAATATCGTCGTCACAGCTGGAGCGAGATGGTTAGGGAGTCGTCGGTTGTGCCAGGGAATGCGGCTGCGAGCGTGACATGTCATTCACAACCAAGTGTGAGTGTCCCCGTGACGAGTTCTCCCCAGAAGCCCACAGTGACCCTGGCCACACTGAATCTAAATGGTGTTTACACAGGCGAGCAAGTCATCGCGCTGCTGGCTGAAGCCAAGAAAAACAATTTCGGCTATGGTGGAGGGATAGGGAAGGATGGATTGAGCATAAGTCAAGAAATACAATCAAGAAAGAATGCAAGATGGAGAGTAAAATACCGAAAAAGAGGAGATTTAACTCACCGACTAACTCAAATGAAAGTTGTTGGATCTACAAAAAGAGGGGGCACTTCAAAAACGAATGCCCGTATATGAGATGCAGGTTTTGCAAGGACCTCGGCCATGTAATTGCGGAATGCCCAACACTCCTTAAAAAGACGAGGGAAGGGACAAAAGAGATAAGGAGGGTCATGATCAACCGGTGCAGCTGCCGGTGTACGCTCGAAAAATGCCGATTTCTTTCATTGAAAATTTACTTTAAAATTACACCAATAAAAAAAAAATTATAAAAGAATATCGAGATACAAGAATAGGAAAACGATTGATTTTAAATTTTTCCTTTTTAATTTATGTGGATTCTGGCAGCGGTGGAGTCTTATTTCTGCATTCCGTTGATGATCCGAACGTCGTGTCAATTGATTTCTCCGGTGCCAAACTTTGGCCGGAGAAGGGGAGGGAATTCCGCTCTCGAAATTTTCTCGTCTCCCTATTTCTCTTCATTTGGAACTCTCCTCTCTGATAATTTCTCTGTCCTGGAAATTCTGTCTTTCTAAAAATTCTTTCGTCCCCTTTTTTATAGATTAAGAGGTAACTGTTCCCTAAAACTCCGGGCCAAATCCACGTAACAGAAATACTAAGATCGAAAGTAACTGTTCCCTTAAACTCCTTATCATGGACCAAATCTACATAACAAAAACACCGAGATCGGATAATATCGCCCTCAGATAACTGCGGGCTGGTGGAACCCCGCGGGTGGCACCCCGCGGCATGCTCCAGTGGGAGGCACCCGCGAGTTGCTGGTCACCCTTTTCTCTGTTTTTTCTTTTCTTTTCTTTCTTTTTTTTTGTGTCTACATAACCCCTCCAAAGTTTTCGAAACTTCGTCATTAATTTGTAATGAATTTCGGAACACTTTGGATTTTTTTTAATTTTGGCTCTGTAGTCTTCATTGTGTGGCGCGATTTTTATGGTATACTATGAACCATTTTTTGCAATCATTATCTTCTATCTGTTTTGTTGTTGGAGGTGTACTTTAAACCTCTCTGATGTATCAGAACTTGCTTTTAGTGAATTTTTCTTGATGCTGACTATTATATTTGTGCGGCCGAGCCAAACTTCAGTTTGTAGCTTTACTCCAGAAAGTTTGTTGTCTGAAGTTAGAAATATTTTTGATATCTGTTCAGAGGCTAAGAACATGACAGATAATCTGTGATGAATTTAATTAACAGAGCTAATTGTTAACATGTCTTATGTCAAATGAGCAGAGGTATAATGTTAACGTGCTCTATAGATGACAACCAGAGGTATGATATTAACGTGCTCATTAGATGACAAACAGAGATATGATGTTAACGTGCTCATAGGATCCTAATCGTTCAGTGATATCTAGTATGACGGATTAGGAAAAGACAGATGTGTCATTAAACATGTCTTATGGTTCATTCTATTCAGAGGTTCAGAACTTGATAGTAATGAACCGATTAAACAGATGTAGGGTTTAACTTGTTTAATCTACCCGTTCAGTGACATTTAGTATAACAGGATTTGAGTGAGGACGGAGGTATCATTAAATATGCCTCAAAACTCGACCTATTCAGAATATCTGGTCATGATAGGAATGAGCTGACTAAAAAGAGGTAACTGTTAACGTGTCTAGATTTAGAATTTAACTATCAGAGATAACTGTTAACTTGATAGGGAGATAATTTTCGTCAGAGGTAATTTTTAACTTAATGATATAAAAAATAAGTTCATCAGAGGCTGTAATGTTGGACTTGATGAAGTGTGAGTTTTCTTTTCTGTCAGAGATGAAAACTTAACATGATAGGGGATTTGATCAGATTTGATCTTATAAAGAAAATTGATTTGATTTTGTATTCTAATGTCAGAGGTATGATTTAACTTGACAAATATTTTGGAGTGTCACTTGCTTTACTAGAGAAAAGTGATGAGAAAAGTCTTATTGTCAGATGTGAAATTTTAATGTGATAATAGATTTGATTGGACTTGATCTCATAGAGAAAATTAACGTGATTCTGTATTCTGATATCAGAGATATGATTTTAACGTGACAAATTTCTTAAGGGTCACTGAATCTGCCGGGAGAAAAGTGACGAGAGAAGTCTTACTGTCAGAGGTGAAATCTTAACGTGAAAGGAGACTGATCTCATAGAGAAAAATGATTCGATTTTATATTCTGATGTTAGACGTATAATTTTAACGTGACAAATTTCTTGAGGGTCACTGAATCTGCTGGAAGAAAAGTGATGAGAGAAGTCTTACTGTCAGAGGTGAAATGACAAAAAATTGATTTCATGGAGAAAAATGATTCGATTTTGTATTCTGATGTCAGAGGTATGATTTTAACGTGACAAATTTCTCGAGTGTTACTGAATCTGCTGGAAAAAAGTGACGAGAAAAATCTTGCTGTCAGAGATGAGATCTTAGCATGACAGGAAATTTGATCTAATTAGGATTTTTTGCAAATTCCTAGCTATTAACGGATTTGGTTAGCATTTATTAATCGCCGTTTGCGTTGGGCTAGCCATGCTATTTCTCTCAGCATGATGAGGTTAACGAGAATTCTGTTTGGAATTACATGCCAAACTTTTTCTCTTCCCTTTATTTTTGCAGCTTTGGGCGATGATGTATCTGTATAATCGAATAAGGATAAGGTTGTAACAGATTTGTTATGGAATTTTTAGCAAACCCCAACTATCAACGGATTTGTTTTATCTTTACCAATCGCCGTTTGTGTTGAGCTATCCATACTATTTTCCTCAACATGATGAGCTTGACGAGAATTTCGTTTGGGCTTACATGCCAAATTTTTCCTCTTCTATTTGCCTTTGCAGCTTTGGGTGATAATGTATCCTTATAATCGAATAAGGATACGGTTGTAATAGATTTATATGGGATTTTTAGTAAATCCCCAGCTATCAACAGATTTGATTTGCCTTTACTAACTACTGTTTGAGTTAAACTAGCCATACTATTTCCCTCAGCATAGTAAGTTGTCGAGAATTTTGTTTGGGCTTAAATACCAAACTTTTCCTCTTCCCTTTACCTTAGCAGCTTAGAGCAGTTCATACTTTTAACTCCCAGCATGATAGATTGGCGAGAAACTGGTTCTCTTCCCGTTATCTTGATAGTATTGGGCGGTTCATACCTTTATCCCAATATAACGGGTTAGCGAAAAACTTGTTCTCTTCCCGTTGTCTTGACAACGTTGGGCGGTTCATGCCTTTACCCCAGCATGATGGGGTTAGCGAGAAACTTGTTCTCTTCCCGTTGTTTTGACGACGTTGGGCAATTCAAACTTTTACCCCAGCATGATAGGGTTGGCTAGAAACTACTTCTCTTTCTATTACCTTGATAGTATTGGCAATTCAAGCTTTTACCCCTAGCATGAAAGGGTTAGCGAGAAACTGGTTCTCTTCCCATTACCTTGATGGTGTTGGACAATTCATACTTTTACTACCAGCGTGATAGGATTGACGAGAAACTTATTCTTTTCTCGTTACCTTGACGACATTGGATGATTCATACTTTTACCCCAGCATGATAGGATTGGCGAGAAACTTATTCTCTTTCCATTACCTTGATAGTGCTAGGCAATTTATGATTTTACCCCCAGCATGATAGGATTGACGAGAAGCTTATTCTCTTCCCGTTATCTTGACGGCGTTGGACGATTCATGCCTTTACCCCAACATGATGGGTTAGCGAAAAATTTATTCTTTTCTCGTTGCCTTGACAACATTGGACAATTCATGCTTTTACCCCCAGCATGATAGGATTGGCGAGAAACTGGTTCTCTTCTCGCTACCTTGATGGTGTTGAGCAATTCACACTTCTACTCCCAACATGATAGGGTTGGCGAGAAACTTATTCTCTTTCCGTTGCCTTGACGGCGCTAGGAGATTTATGGTTTTACCTCCCAGCATGATAAGATTGGCGAGAAATTAGTTCTCTTTCCGTTATCTTGATGGTGTTGGGCATTTCATATTTTTACTCCCAACATGATATGATTGGCAAGAAACTTATTCTCTTCTCGTTACCTTGACGGCGTTGGGAGATTCATGCTTTTACCCTCAGCATAATATAGTTGGCGAGAAACTTATTATCTTCGTTATCTTGACGGCATTGGGTAATTCATACTTTTACCTCCAGCATGATGGATTAGCGAAGACTTTGTTTGGGCTTACATGCCAAACGTTTCTTTTATCCTTAGTCATAGAGACGGATTACTTTCGTCTGATACTCTAGCTAGGGTGCGAAACAACACCTTAGCGGCGAGCCAGTATTTCTTCATTTGCTGTTTGAAAAAGAAGTCGGATGACTTCATTCTCTTAAGAATAATATTTCTATAGAAATTTTCTATTGATTGGCATCATCATTGGCTAGTAGAAGCCCATTCTTTTTTTTTTCCAGTCTCCTAATTTGGGTTCCGGCTGGTGAGCACCGCAGGTTTCATCATGTGCTTTTTTAAGCACTTCTTGTGTTTCTTGTTTTCGGGATACATCTAGATTTGATTGTATTTAGAGCATCCGTCCATGAAATATATCCTTTCGAATCTGCAGGTATTGTCGATCATGACATCCGTTATTGGAAGCGAAAATTCATCTTTGGGGCAAGCCACATTTAGATCTCGAATGTTAATACAGATTCGGATATTCCTATTCTTCTTGGAAATATGAACAATATTTGCTAGCCATTTATGATACTTTTTTTTTTTATTGAAGCTTGATTGTAAAAGCTTTTTAAATTCATCCTTTATCGACTTCACTAGTTTTGGATGGAGTCTTCTTTGATGCTGCTTTACTGATTTGGCATCTGGCTTAATATTTAGCCGATGCAAAGCAGCTTGAGAATCTTGTGGGCTTGGGATTGGTTTCATCACCCATGTCACTTGAACCACCTTGTTTTCGATAGGCGATTCACGTTGTTCAAAGCACATGCTCCATTTGGTATCAAGACGTTTGACTAATACTTCATCTTGAGAAAGAGTTAGTTCATCATTTTCATCTGGAGTCAAACTGAAAGGCATCATATTTGTAGCCAGCCCGTTGGATAGTACCCCCATACTGATAGCTAAGTTTCCGTCAGAATTTTCTGTATTCCATCATTTATAATTGGAGTATCAGGTGTCGTAACATTTTGCAACCCCTTCCTGTTTTTGTAATGGTAATATGATTCTTTTCCTTCACACACTAAGAAGCGGAGCATGTTTTGACGCTCATTGCCACGGTAGTGCTCCCCGGATGCGAGGAGTGTGCGGGCACGGGCGCATGCATAGTGTTTTGCAGGAGCGCTCCATGGGCGCACATAGTGCCATTGCGGGTGCGAGCGCAGACGCATATACGACGCTCCATGGGCGCGAGCTTTGTCGTACGCCCAAATTTAAACTTGGCATTTAGATGAAATCATACCTCATTTTCTCTATCATTCAGAATGATTTTGGTCTGTAATGACAAAACTTTGGGGCTTCATGATCTTCATCTCTAGCATTATCGGATAGTCACACATGATCAAAGCCTTCCGAAGAGAAGTCGGTTTTGATCGACCCGGTGAGTAAGCATGATATGTTTGTTAATCATGACAAGCAGTGATAGGATAACTGCAACCGATATCAATATGTATACATGATGCTCTTATGATGCAGGACATAAATGGCCATCGATTTGATATCTGTTTGGTATTAAAATATCGAATCATAATACCCGCCTTTTGTCTTTCTTGAGTTGATCGGGGTTGAACTTAGAGTAATTTAAATCTCAAGCTATTTGACCCTCAATTTGATAAGTTAGATGCGATAGGAGAAAACTATGCCCCTACTCAGGCAATCGAAACATCAAGAGTTTCATCGTGGATGCCGGTTGTATTTCCACAGTGGTTTTCAAAAGAATGTGAGTATCATTCCTGTGATGCAGACACGACAGTCGTGAGCCTCGCATGAAACTTTAGCTTTTCAGTGGGCTCAACCCTGAGGTTGTCATAAGATAACTTCAATTCCGAGAGAGCTTTATAGAGGAAGTCTGGAAGGAAATCTCTGTCGTGTCTTACAGACTACACGACCTGAAGATAAGGCTTGTGTTTTAGCCTTGGGTGCAAAAATGGATGCAACCCTGAAGATAAGCCTATGTGATTATTTGAACACATGAATACCAACTTGAGCCTCTTGTGGAGGGAGATATGCGAGTGTCATGACAAATCTCGAATGTCATCTGAGACATGCGAGTATCATGACAAGCCTTGTTCAGGAGCTGAGACATGCGAGTGTGTTTTTGAGCTCTGTATTGAGGCCGAGGAGCTCTGTGTGAAACTTCAAGTTGCTTGAGTTGCACATCTTCATCTTCAAAATTAATATTTATCTCGGAATAAAGCTCTACTGGCTAGGTTAATTGCTATGCTGCAAGCCTCATAATGTTATGAGGAATTGAGAAAGTCTTGGAAACTTCGTAGATCTCATTCACCACCCCAGTTGAATCAATTCTTAATGCAGAGGAAAGATTCAACTTTTTTGGTGATTTGCTGTGCCCGTGTTAGGCTGAAGTGTCTTCAGAGACTGAGAGGAGAGCTTTTCATTTTTTTATTTTTGAATCATCCAGATATTGTTATAGTTTACCATATTGGTTGTTTCTTTGATAATGGATATAGCCTCATATGGCGGAACCAAATCTAATATTATTTTGGAGGATTTTGTTCACTTTCCTTATACATGGGAGCTTATTTAGAATTGTATTTTGAAGTTGAGTCTGACCGAACACTATAACTTTGATATGCATGTTGGCTTTGTAACAAATATGAGTCATCTTGAAATATGGACACAGACCCTATCCCCTTGAGTGGGCTGTTCCAAATTCTTCGGATTGCAGAATATGAGAGTCATATACTGAGTGATTTATACAAGGTTGAACCCTATGTCTTTTTCAGTTCACATGGACTTAGTCTCTTATCTGATTTGGCCAGGATTGGACTGAGCTTTATGCATGATCTGATTCATACCAGGCTGAGCCTTGCATCTAACTGCTGTCTTTACAGTCAAATCGTTGTATGACTTCCTCAGTGATGGGGGATTAGATCCGAACAAGCAGTTCATATTTGGAACGTAAAATGATCATTCAAAATAAAAATATTTTTTTTGGCTTTTAAATAAAAACACAATCCTTATTTGGGAGAATCTGCAGCGCAGAGGCTGACAGGGACCCAGTAAGTATGTTATATCCGGATCAGCCAACGAAACAATGAGATAGTGGGGTTAGACTGTCCTTACTCTAAGGCAATTTGGATGGAAGTGGCTTACCGGTACATCATTCAATTAAGTGGGGATTCTATGTTGTCAGTATGGACGTAGGTTGAACCCAGGAGAAATAGTCCCGACATGTTTAGGATTGTCATAGCTGCTATAATCTGGAACCTGTGGTTGGAGAGTAATAGAAGAATATTTACTGACAAGACTTATAGTATGGATAATTGTATTTTCTGTATTACTAATGATGTGTTATTGTGGATAACAACCTTTGAAGATTCAGGGACGATATCTCATGCCACTCATCCCAGATACAATGCCATGGAGAATCCGAGACCACCACAAGGGACAGCAGATCCAGGCAATGGAGCGGAGGAGACGGCTCGAGATGTTCGGGATGATGTGGAGTAGGGACAGTGGATATCAACCGTCTGCATTCTTAATGGCAGTGGCAGGATGTATATGTTTTTTATAGCTATGTAGTTTGTACTAAACGGTTTTGTAACCCATTTTTACTTTTGTATGGGTATATGTATTCTTCTTTTTTTTCAGTTTATTTGTAAGTTCTGTTAAAATTGTTTTAATGGAAGGCGGGGGGCAGCAGCTAACCATTTTATTTCAAAAAAAAGGGACGAGGGTATCTCCAATAGAAAAATATGGGAAAAGAAAAATACTTCTAAAGCGAATGTGTTCCCATGCAATAGTCAAGATGGGATTGTAATTGACCAATCAACCACTCTTGTTTTGCAAGAAGCCCATATTTCATTTCACAAACATCTTTAAATTTCTCCAACAACCTAGCATATGTGGCCTATAATTCTCAAGGCATTGTACAATTTATCACCTAATTGTTTTTTTTTAACTTTTCTTTACAACTTTTTGGGTAATTAGCTTGCAATGAAATGAATGAAAATATATAGCACTGAGTAACATGCCTGATCAAAAGCAGGGAAGATATAATCCGCAAACTGAATCTCCGCAATTGCTCTATTCCCCTAACCAACCAAATACAGACATAATTAGGGTTTCAATAAAATTTCAAATAATAAACTCTTCAAAATACAAAATCTCAGAATTATCACCATGGCAGCCAGGCCAATTGCAAATCCAGCAATTCCCTACATGAAAAAAAGAAAATAAAATTAGAATAAAATTGAACATTATAAGTAATTGTCATTAAATAATAAAAAAAGTTAGAAATTTGATGAAATTTTGAGCAGCTACCTGCTCACATAAGGGAGTGTTGAAAACCCTGTTTCTCCCGAATCGATCTGCGAGTCCGGTGGTGCAACGGAATACACCGCCAAAGCCCACGTCCTCTCCAAACACATAAGCTCTGCAGATTTTTTTTTTTTAATAAAAACAATCAATACAAGTAAATATTTATTTATTTACTTACTTAAAGCAAAGAGGAATGCAAGAGATGATAAAGATTGAGAGACCTGGGATCTGTTTCGAGGGCGATGCGAAGAGCTTGATTGATTGCTGAGAAGAGATTCAACGGCTGCTGCTGCTGCTGCTGCTCTCCTAGTAGTTGTTGCTGCTCTATTTTAGGGGGATTTTGAAGTGAAGAAGTAGAGAAGCATCTTTTAATAATGTTTCCTGTTGATGATATTTTCTTTCTCATCAACGCCATCGCCATTTTTTTAGTGAGTTGATAGGTTGAAGAAGAGAGATTCAAGGAGGAGTTCGAATTGGGACCGCAACGATAATGCCCAACGACCCGGCAAAAATGGTGGGATGGGATATACATCCGAGACAGTGGGACCCACATCGGCCCGCTCACAACATCACGTTGGACCGCAACGATAATGCCCAACGACCGGATAAATAAGAGAGTTCCCATATGAGCACACCATTTTTCCCAGTGAGCCCCTTCAGAACGGTCCGGTCCGGGCTTTCAAAAAACAGTAGGAAAAGGGGAGTTTCTAGAGGGGCACACCTTTTTTCATAGGGAGCCCACTCTCTTTTGAAAAAAGAGTATTTTTTCTAGTGAGCACATCAAAAAATTCAAATCTGTCATCACTTCTATCATAGTTGATCCGAGACTGTAAACCCAGATCCACCATAGTGAATCCAGACTGTCTAACCCGAATCATTATTTGGAGTTTATGATGAAAAACGAGCACACTTTTGATCAATGTTTAGAGTTTGCGTTGAAGAACGAGTACACCTCTGATATCGCCATCGGAGGAGAGCGAGGGCAGCGGCAGCGATGGAAGAGTAGTGGCGGTGGAGGAGATGAGAGAGAGAATAGAGAGGTTGAAGATAAGAGTATTTTTGTCTTAAGATTTAAATGACAAAATTGTAAATAAAAGTAAATTTTTAAATGGACTCACTAGGAAAAAATGTGTGCTACTTTGGAAACTCCCGAGGAAAAGTGGTGTGCTCCTTTAAAAACTAATGGGAAATAACTATAGAGATTTTTGCAAATCGATCTCTTAATTATTTAGAAATTGCATATTAATCCCTAAAAACTTAATATTTTAATATTAATTCTCCAAAACATTTAAGTTACACTGTTTTAGTCCTTCTGTTACCTATTTCGTCAAAATAAACTGTGCTTCTATTTTTTATTTTATTTTTATATATTAGTAAAATGAGCTAAATGTCCTTGACTTAGTTAGAAAGGTAGATAGAGTTTATTTTTGGATTTGGGTTAGAGTCATGCAATCTGAATCAGGAATAGGTGGGTAGGGCTACTTTGGGCGATCGGCAGCGGTTGCAGATCTCTGCATCAGAGCGGTTTATTGGGCGATCGGTGGTGCGGAGGAAGGGAGTGCACTATGGGCAATGGGGCGGGTTTGCTCCGAGCGGCGGTGTTTACCGATCGGGCAGAGGAGGGCTTCTACTCCGAGCGGAGTTGTTGGCACACGGGTCTACTCCGGCCGATCGGGGGGTTCTGCTCTGGGCCGCGGGCGAAAGTTGTGACTATATGTCAGGGTATGCAGCAAGATGGCCAGGCATTTGCCTGAACTACTGAAGTTGGGAGGAGGATATTACCACATTGAAACCGTTGTGGGGATGATTGCATGTGTAGAGATGGATTGCAGGAAGGTTTTTGAGATTGTCTGAGGTTGTTGAAAGCGACACGAGTATTGAAGTGTACCAGCTCTCATGAGTGGAGAAGGGGGAAGGCTTTGAGGAGACGTCTATGTGGATAATATATGGTTGGTGATCATCTCTGGCTGCCAATGATGAGATTGGAAGAAAGTAGAGGGAGATGAATAGAAGCTTTTTCAAATGGAAGTTGTTCTTCATGGTTAATAGTGGAGTTCTAGCTCTAGAACTCATTAATAGGCGTCACTAACTTTATTTCCTATGCATGGTTTGATGGAGATTTGATATTGTGAAGCCGACACTAAGAGCTAAAGTGCTAAACATATAAATAATCGCCTATTGAGATAACTGGCATATACTTGAGTACCTCTCGTTTGACTTTATTAACTCTTACTCAGGCAGAAATTGGAGTTTTCTTTGATGAGACGGAGTCAATGACTCTTAAATGAATAATCCATCAATGCGACCATTTTTCCAAAGATTGAAAAGCAAAGGTAGTTCTTGTTGGTACATATTGACAACTCAAGGTCATTCACAAGCCAAATATCAAAGACGAAGCCATTATATATTGAGAAGAAACTAATGAGTGAAGAGATCACAATACGACAAGCTAATCTTGTATCATTAGGATAAAATCTTTGGGTTTAGCTAATAGTTTTGGCACCTATATTTATCCTTGTCTTGAGGCTGGTTAAACAACCAAGAATATTAGATGACATAATTCTTGAAAAAGATTATCAAATAGCAAAAAATTTAGCTTGGGATAAGAATTAAGCTCAAGTTGTGATGACATGGAGCTCGAGCTTGTTTCATTGATTGCTTGCAGTTCTCTATATATGTACAAAAGTTGAGATAACATCTCTTAGGTTGTGAAAATTCTATCAAATAATTGATATGTATGACATAAGGTGGGGAATTGAACATTCATGATCTTACTGTAGAGACTATATAGCATTGTGTTTTAGCTATGTTTGAAAGTTTAGTTAAATGTATATGCAAAAGTACACAGAGGACATGGTTCAGTTCTAGAACTGAGAACTGTTCTCAGTTCAGGTCTTAGAACAGAGTTCTCAGTTCTCAACTGAGAAATTTCTTAGTTCAGAGAGAACTTTTGTTGATGGATTTGGACAACCACAAAAGTCTACATTACCATTCCCAATATGGCTTGGATCTATAATGAACTTGCTAGTGGAAGAAACTATACTTCACAAGATGAGGAAGTAGGGTTTGGATTTGGTGTGGAGGATTTAGGAAAAGACAAGAAAGAGAGAGGAGAGAGAAATTACGGTTCAAGAGAGGAGAGGTTGTGAGTTGATAAAAGTGAGTCAACCATTAATTAAATAGCACATTAGGAAAGGAAGAGGTTGAGGAGGGAGAGATAAACCCAACCAAAAAGAGAAAAGGAGGATGAGGGAAAGAGAGAAGAAGAGAGGAAATTAAGTGGCATTTTACTCCCTTTTAAGTCTATTTTGAGGGGTATAACGGGTATAAAGACCCAAAAAGTTAACTTCGCTAACATAAGTGATTTAGGAAGACTAAAATGTTGTAACTTAAATGTTTTGGGGACTAATATCAAAATATGATGTTTTGAGGGATTGATATGCAATTTTTAAAGAATTAAAGGATCGATATGCAAGAAACCCATAAATTTATAGTACTTGTAGCATGGGAAATTTTTTAGATCCATAGAATTCCAAAAACTTGTCCTATTTGGATTTCGAGTTATATCAATTCTATAAAAATTAAATAAAAACTATCAATATTCTTACCCTTCAGTGTTATTTTTATTTTATTTCATTATTAATATTAGATATGTTTAGATATGATCAAATAAATGAACATGAATTATTTCTAAAAAAAACAAAGATATATTAAAACTAAAGAAACTAATCTATTTACTTATAGAATTTTCCAATTTGTACTCTTAAACATCTATAGATTCATTAAGTAATTGGATCTGGCTTCAAGACTCGAGGATTTTGGGATGATTGGAGATTAAACAATGAGCTAGGTTCTAGAGATGAGATAAACTAGTCTAATTTATTATTGAACTAATCTAAAAACCACCATATATAACATCTTGCATCAAACAATTTTCATCAAATCATTCCTAAATTTATTGATGAACTCTAAAGGAAAGAACAGAAAAACCTTTAATTTCTATCTACGGACTATAATTATCGCAGCCAATAAGAAGCCGCGTCCATGTTTACGCAGGACCAAGTATCACCATACCAGTTTGCTCAAATTTTAAAATGGTAATGGATAGATCTGTGTAATTTACAAAGACAATCTCCCACATTTGGCAAACATAATAAAATAGACAACATTCTGTGGAATGTATTAGTCATCTAGTCTGCAGATATTTGACATGATTACAAGATTCAAAAAATTCGATCTTCAGTCGAACATTTCAAGATTTCAGCATCTTTTGTTACCATTACATAAAATGATAAATAGATTTCGTATCCCAAACACTTCGAATACTGAATCTAAAATATCCTTTCAGTCCCCCGCCCACCCTTCCATCTGTTCTCGCACTAATAAAACTGCCAATCGACTTCAGAAGAAAACTGACTACATTCGTGTTCCTCAGCTCCTCAACCCCTGTCCAAGAATCATAACATATCGAGGGTTGCTCCATGATTGAAACAGCAAAATGATCAAATTTCTGTGGTGATGAGTCAATTCTTTCACTCGTTCTGCTACATTAGTGAGTTAGGGGAAAAGAGAATGCATCCAGCTGAGCCGGGACTACACAACCTGGAGGCTGAATGTTCATGCACAAAGTGCAATCACTTGCAATCCAGCTGAAACCACATTAACAGTAGGCCATTAACTGGTAAAAGAGAGGAGCACGCTGTGCGCCCTTTTGACAAAAGCTAACTGTGTTAGAGAACAACATGCTAAATTAAGGTTCTTGTTATGCACTCTGTTAACAAAAACTAACTGTTTTAGAGAACAACATGCTAAAACTAACTGTTTTAGAGAATAACATGCTAAATCAAGGTGCTTGTTATGCACCCTTTCGACAAAAGCTAACTGCATTAGAGAACAACATGCTAAATTGACAAAAACTAACTGTGTTAGAGAGCAACATGCTAAATTAAGGTTCTTGCAAATGTGAATAACAATCCATTGTACGAATTCTATATGAAGCACAGATGCACATATAATTGTCTCCTCGTGCATGTCTGATACCCAAATGTCAACATGGTTACAGATCCAATACCACAATAACTTGCCTAAACAACTTACCTCGCACACTTGACACAAGAATCCAGGATTTAACACGTGCTTTTGGTACCTAGTGATCAAGTTTCTAGTAGTTTTCTCCAAGAGGAGATAATGAGTATTTAGTATGGATTAAAATAAAGCAAGTTGTTTTTGAAATCCACCTAGACTTGCCCTCTTCTATACCCATTTCTATGAGACAGCACTATTTTTCAACGAATTGCATCATTCCTCATGAATTGTATCATGCCCATAATTGGAGGAATTGTAGCTTAATTACTTTTTTTAAATAGTGAATTAAGCACTTGACTATACTTCTATATATCTATAGGCAAGGGTTACTGCACTCCCACATATAAATACGAAAGATGCCACAAAGGGGGATCCCATGGTTCCAAATGGTCCAAAAATGAAAGAATGAATAGATTCGTTAAAAGTATAAACTCTTTAAAAGAACACAGAGCATATAATACTCTAAATAGTACCGTGAGCACTTGACTATCCTTCTGTATCTCTGTAGGCATGGGCCATTGCTCCCTCATAAATAGGAAAGATGTCATAAGGGCATGTTTGGGAACTCGCAAGAAATGGGAAGGTGGGAAAGTGGAGGAGACAAGAGAGGACGAGCGTCGGACACATCATGCCACCTGATTAGATTTGATTAAAATTTTACTATTATTATTAAATTTTGGTTTTGCATGTGTGGTACACAAAGGTTGTTTTATACATAATCATGTACTCCAAAAAAGAATGAGATGTTAAAATTAAAAACCCTTTTTTTCTTCTTAGCATGATGTTTTGGTAAACAAAAATTAAATATTTCATTATTGATGCATTGAGAGTGGGTGAGATATCACCTCGGTGGAGGCTTAAATCCATTTTTATATTCTACTTTATTTACAATTTCAACCAAATCTCCCCCCCTCTCCCCCCCTTTAAAAAAAAAAAAAAACCCTAATTTGTTCCTCCTCAAATCCACCAAAATTTTTAATTTCCACCACTAATCCTAATTCAGCTTCCGTCATGCATCAAATTGGTATCAGAGCTCAAGATGAAATCTTCTCCATCTCCATCGTCTTCATCTTCTACCTTCTTTTTTATTTTTAAATTTTAGTTTAAAAAAAAAGAGAAAATAAGAAAAAGATCAAACGAAAAAAGAAAGAGAAGGAAAAAAAAAAGGGATGGTATGCTCTACACCAAGGGAATAAGCTTTTCGTCCCATTAGTGGAATAACATACATAGGGACTTGTTGAAGGAGAGTCACGACACTCATTGGGCAAGACATCCCGCACCAAACAATGACGTTGCTTTATTATATATTTTATGGATTGGATTTTTGCTTGAGAAGCTTTGACGTTTTTCAGGGAGTTGTCCAGCTATTGGAACTCTTATTATAAGAAGGGGTGCTCTCCTATATTTTGATTAAAAAAAGAGATGGTTAATCCTATTCAGGTATCCATGACAAAGAGATACTGGATTCTCTTTCGAATAGATAGGCCCTGAAAAGAGAAGAAAGGTTGGAATGCAAATAGACGTATGTCTATTCTCTATAGTACCCATTTTGGGAGCTTGTACGGATTAAGGTATTAAAATAAGACTACAGCCAATGTGATGTGCCCTAGAATGAGGCCATAAGGTTAACTTGCAAATCTCCCCATATATTCAAGAACTTAATCGCATTATGACTTGTTTTTACCATTTTTGTTGTCATTCTTAGTAGTCTTTCAAGATTCAATAAACGCAATAAATTAGTGATTTAATATAGTAAAAAAATTCTTGATGAACCCATTGAAAAAGGGAAAGTTTGATCAGTTTCTTACTAAGAAAAAACAAGAAGAAAAAAAAATCAAAAAAATAAAGAAAAATAAAGAGATGGGTGTCATGAGATTCTCACTGGAAGCAGTGGTAGGGCTTGAGAGAGCCTCTTTTGATCGCCAGCAAAGAATTTTGTTCTGAGATTCGTTTGGAACTGAACTCGAGTTTCATGGGCAATGGTACAGAGACGAGAATTGAGTCGGGTTCCGAAGCTCCATTGGTATCCGAAACCGATAAGCTTATCTTCTTCTTTTTTTTCTCTCTTTTTCTTTTTATTAGTATATAATTACTGTAAAGAAATTAAATTATTTAATGATTCGTATAAGCAATTCTTGTGATATATAATCAGTAATATACTGATTACAGCATAAATGTTTTAACTTTTTTTGGATGTAGATAATTGGCTGTGCAATGCATCAAACAACGAAAACAGTGGCTACACTTAAATGGCAAGTAAAACCACAATATATGTGATTTTAGGTGGATTTTAAAAATAATTCTTAATATTTTTATGGGCCTTAGGCTAGGTAAAGAAAATATGAAAATTGGTCTTAAAAATTCTAATTTGGAGTTTTAAATCTAATGATTTAATTATCATGTTTATATGTTTTGAATATATCATCTTTGACACGCAAGTGTTATTGTACTACAATTAGATAATCACTTAATAAAAAGTTTAAAAATTCTAAAACTTTCAAATATGTGAAGATATTTTTAAAAAGGATTGTAGTTCGATATATTATTGAAAAGGATTATAGTTTGATAGATATAATTTAGAGATTTAATCAAAACAATTATGACCAATCAATCACACCAAACCAATTCAACCAATAAAAGGCAATAACAAGAAATACACGATTTAAAAGTGAAGACTTTTACAATTAGTCATTCTTGCAGTTACTAACAATAATATAAAAATTTATCTCTCTAATTTGCTTGGCACTTACAAATGCAAGAGAGAATAATCATAAATATTCTATATATCAACAAAGTTACTAGATTATAAGAAGTTTGATGTCTAGACGTTGGAGATAAAGAATAGGAATTGATCTCCAAGCAATAAGGGTTTCAAGAAAATCTTCACCAAGTCTTCATGAAAAACACTTTTGGAATTCTTCACAAGTCCTTTGATTCAAAGCCTCATTTTCTTTAGAGTTCTAAAAGCCTCCGAAAGTCCCTTTAAGATCCTTCGAAATAATTCGCCAAGGTTGCTTTTATACTTAGAGTTGTTAGAAGAAAACTCTGATCCAAAGTAAATCCATAAACCAACTCAAAATCCACATTGAACCTGTGAATCCCTATTTTGGACACCAGTAGGTCAATACTAAGCTACTGATGAGATATCCTGAGCCACCGATGGTTCCACTGCTTCGAGCTCTCTGTTGAGTTCAGTGCGGTGAGTCAACAATGGGTTCATTGGTGAATTCACCGGTGGATCAGCAGAGAATTCACTTTGCAATACTTTAGTAAAATAATCATAACTTCTACATTCAATCGCTGATTGAGCTGATTCAACTACAGTTGGAAAGAGAATTCAATTATCTACAGAACTTTTCTATATAAATATTTCTAGATCGAATTTCATTAATTTTAGTTGAAAGTTATTGAACCTGCAACTATGTTTTTCGCGAAGTTTTTGAACTCAAATCCACTCTAAATCGTCTCCAATGTACACGGTTTGGTCAAAAGTTGCCAATATACAATGTAAAATCCATAACTACTTTAAAAATTGTGTTCCTTTTACTAGGACAATTTTTCTAACATCCAAACACAACTAAATATTGAATAAATTAGTTAAACATATTCTCTTTCTTTTGATTTTCTTGTAATTTTCATTTTTTTTTACTTTTTTCCTATTCGAACTATGCACATTTATTTTGCTTATTATTTAAATTAAATCTCCATTTGGAGTTAGATACGGAAACTTTCATAAATTTGAGAGGAATAATGCCACTAGAAACAAGATTCAATTTTTTTTTCTTTACTAGGAAGATCATTAACATAAATTAAATATATAGTTTTGTTCTCTGCCATATAGGGTCATTATATCTAATAACAAATTTCATCATTAAAGCTAATAAATACAGGAAATCATGAACAAACTACTATAGTCAATCTATTATATCTTAGGCGTGCAAACAATCGATAAATAAAGATATTGGCTTATCACACAATACACACCCATTATCCATTAGTAAAACATTTATGCATGATACATCAACAAAGAAATAGACAAGCAACAAATAATATGAAACTCCCAGTAGAATTTGTTGATGGATATACTTCTATTGTATCTCCGATCGTGGTTCTAGTTGTCATAGCATTTTATTCATCAATGTTCAGAATTCGATCCCATCTACCAAAATGAGAGCTAAGAAAATTGTCTGGTCGGTTCCTCCATGTTCGACATTTGAATAGTTGCATGATGCACAAGAGCTATCAGATTATCTAACTTGCCATTTCTTGGGTGTCTCATGTCAATCTGTAGCACAAGTAATCATGCATTTTCGAAAACGCCTTGTGAGTACTCCTAAAATCATGGGAAAATTTTCCATAAGTAATCCATTAAGCTCTAATTTTGACAACTTAACTTCAATAACTTAAATTTTTGGGAGGGTTTTACACATCTGTCCCTTAAATCTTTAAAAATTTGAATTTAGTCCCCCATATGTTCATCTGTTGAATTTAGCTCCCCAAATCCTCTAGCTTAGTTATCCAGTTAGCCAATCCTCTAGCTTAGTTATCCAGTTAGCCCAACCAAAGTTTTGGCCTGAATTTCCCATTATACTCCTGAGTTACTTCACTTCAGCCCTCTCTTCCCTCTTCCTCATCTCTTTCTCTTCTTATTAGATTCTCCTCTTCATTTTTCTCCTTTCTCTCTCTTCCCTCCCAGTTAATCTCTATCACTTCCTTCTTTCCTTTTTTTCCTAACCCTATATCCCTTATCTTGTGAAGATAATTGGTCTTATGAATTTTAATCAAGTTTTAATGTGAATTACTCTTCTCTCCACTCTCTCTTTCTAATACAATAAGTGAGAACTAACTGAGAATAAGTTGACATTACTGAGAACAAGTTTTAAGTGAAATTTAATCAAGTTCTGAACAGATATACAAGTTCTCAGCCCAGACTGAGAACATGATCTCAGTTCTGGACTGAGAACCAGAACTGAGAACAAGTTCTCAGTCTGGACTGAGAACAAGTTCTTAGCTCAGCTGAGAGCAAGTTTAAGAGAACAAGTTCTCAGTTTCTCAGTTCTAGACAAATGCATCCATATCACATGCAATAAAACCATTACACATTTGACATCAATTAATCAAACATATCTAATTTGATAAATGCATCCACATCACAAAAGATTTTTAATAAACTGTTCAAACCATTACATATGCAATAAACTCAATATATATAGTGTATCAGTATCAATAATGTATTAAGAAGCTCAACAACAGATCGTTCAAACCATAAAACATACGAATTACAATAATGTATCAACTATCAAGAAACCGTCCACAACAAAGCTCATTACAATAATTTTCAAATGACAACACAGTTTCAAAACAAATTGTTCAAATATCTTCACATGATTGTTTTTTGGGGGCCACATCTCCTTTATTCTGCATCTTGGGGGAAATGATTAGGTTGAAATATGTAAAAAGTGAGGATCCATTGTGTATGAAACCAACTATGAGCTTCAACGCCTAAGGAACAATTATATAACATACTATACTACTTAAGGAATCTTAATCAATTTGATCATTGAGTCATTTAAGCAAGAAATTACGGTCTATAGTATAATCCATGGGCAAATCATATAGTCGTGAAGGTAAAAAGGTAAATGGCTACATTTCGTAGAGCAACACAATAAGTTGATCATATTAGTTGACGTATACAATATGAAAAGAGAACCTTGTTGCTTTGATATTCAGGAAATAAGAGAAAAGCAACAAAGCTAAACATTTTGTCGTGCTCGGAATGATTTTCATTAACACGATAAAAGTATCTGATACCACATTTCACCTATTACCGAAAGTTCTTTTTCAGTAATATGCTGAAATGACAATTATGCATTGTGTTCATAGCCTTTCGCATTTCTCTTTAACCAAATTTCTGAGATACAGCGGCAATGGGCAAGTTCCATGAATACATTTTATGGGTTTTATCCCTAGGGTATTATTTTTGTCCACCCACCTTCGTCTCCCAAAACTCAGAACTGGCCTATCGATTCCAGATCTTTAGGAGACAATGAAATGCAGAGGGATACCGGCATTAGGGGAAATAGTTTTTCTGATGCTTCGAGTTCAGTATGAACAGACATTAACCTGTAATATGTTAGTTTCAAAGTGAATTTGTCCATCTCATATCAATGTTGCAGATATAAATGCAAACCTATGACAATATAGCCTGCAGCTCCTCCTGAAAGAGCTGAGGTCACTGAGATTCTCCTATTAACCAGCAAGGAAAGATATTTTTTTTCCCTGCAATCTTAGGACGATAATCTATGAAAGTCAACAGTTATAGTTACATGCACATGAAAACATGAAGAAAGAAAGAACTATAGTTCACAAGCCTCCAAGCATCAGCCATTCAAAAGAAATCAAAGTAATTCATGTATATCGTGATCGAGTCAGAGTTCAAAAAGTCTAAGCCAATTTTTTGCTGAACATGTTGACATGGGAACCTCCCTGAAGTTGGGTAGAGATCCAAACTCATCAGAAAGCTCCCTTCCACTTCCACGCAGATCTTCGCTGATCGCTTCAAGCTTCGCCGGTCGCCTCAAGCTTCGCCTCAACCTTCGCAGATCCTTCGAAGTCGGAAGATCGCCTCCAGCAAAGAGGCGACCCATGGTATTTCAGTTGGCCAGGTCAGGCCTCCAGGAAGATCGCTTCGTTCAAAGGAGAGAACCCAAACCCTAGCCCTAGCAAATGAACTCAGTCTGAAATCAGGCTGGGATCAGATCTAATTCAGGACGAAGGGTATTTCAGTTATTTCTTTCGCCTCTGAAATATTAAAATTAAAATTAATTATTTATTTGGACAAAATAAGGTTAATATAAAGATTTGTTAGACTAAATTCAAACTTGTAAACATATAAGGGACATATATGTAAAAACCCTCTAAATTTGTAACAAGCCAACGGGAAATTCTATTTAACTATGACATTTTACTCTCGACACTCTGGTTACTTTTTATATCAAACTCTTATTTTGAAATACTATTATTTTACTTTTTATATTCAAAAATTTTTCTAAAAATACCCACATCTTTTTCTCTAATTCCTCACCCCATCCGCTTTCATTTTCATCCACTTTTATTATTTTTATCCATTTTTGTTTGAGTCGAATCTTAGTTTAAAAGTAAAAAGTATTTTAATTAAGTATTAATACCTAACCAAGAAACATGCTGGTCGGATACAAGTGAAGTCTTTCCGATATAAAAAAAAGCTAATTAATGATAAATTTTAAACAAATACGCATAAAACCTAAAAAAAATTTAAGTCGTATTTTAGATTTGTTTTTTTGACACCAATTGCATGTTGAAAAATTTCATTTGCATAAGAAAACTCAAGTTCAAACTCCAAATCCAAATTTCACTTGCCATAGTAAAATCGAAGAATTTAAAATTCTTCTAATTTTTCAGGAACGCTAAAGTAAAAAATGTTAAGGGATTAAAAAATCAAATCGATAATTTTGTAGGAGATATGCTTTTATTAAATTAAAAAAAAATTATTTAGAATTTTAAAAAGAAAATAAAGGAGAAAAATAATAAATCGTATTTTTAAATTTTAAGAAATTTTAATTTAAAATTTATGAAGATAATTTATTCTTAAAAAAATAATAATAAATTTGTAATTATTTATGATTTCCAAAATCGAAATGTGGAGAGTAGAATTTCGTGTGAAAATAGAATTTCCCGGTAACACTTTTAAGTTTTCAATAACATGGAAAGTAAGCTCTCAGACGCGCGCGAAAAAAAAAAAAAAAATCTCAGTCACATCAAGAAAATGAAGAATGAGGGAGATATTTTTCTAATATCATCAGTGAGGCAACAACCAAAACCAACATGTGGCTCTGAGAATTTCTACAGTTCCCAAACTCCAGAGATCACCTCACAGAGCTCCCCAATTGATTTAATCCCGCAATGGCCAAATTCTCAGCTCATGGGAGCCTCAGGCTGCTCCCCAACGGCGAAAGAGCCTCCTTTGCCTCCGAGCTCAAAGACCCTTTTACGTTGAGGCCAGTTGGGGTGGTTCATAGGAGAAGCAGCAGAGGGTTGAGGGTTGGTGGGCTTGGTAAGGTTTGGGCCCATGGGAGGAGAGCTGGCGGGTTCAAGAATGAGGAGAGATTGAAGATAGATGATAGTGAAGAGGAGGATGAGGGAGAGGTGGAGCTTAATGAGTTTGCGAGGGATGAGTTGTCTTGGTTTAGAGGTTTGGTTCTGGATATCTCCTACAGGTCAGTGATCACTAATCTTTCTCTGTGCATGCAAAGAGTTTGTTGAAATGTGCTGTTGATATTTTTTATTGTTTGGTTATTGATAAATTGTAAATTTGTAGCATTTTGTTTTAAAAAAGTGTAGTGCTTGAGATGCAAGCATGGGGTCAGTGCTAACATTTGAATGTGGTGAACATGAATGAATTAGTTGAAGTGGTCGAGGACTTAAATTTGGACTTAAATTGAAGTGGTCCAAGGCACTTTTATTCATTTTTTCACTGCTAACTTATTATAATTACTATGAAAAATCTGATTTGTTTAATGATTTATGTAAGCAATTAGCTTCTGATACATAATCAGTGATATAAATATAATGATTACAAGATAATGGTTTGATATGTTTGTAGGTTTAGATAATTACTTAACTGAATAGTGGAATGTACAAACCAGAAAAAATATTGGGTGCGTTTAAATGCTGAGCAAAATTTCAAAAAAAAAATTGATGGATTTAAAAAGATCCGTAGTAATTTTTAGGGGAGCACGAATATAGAAATATCCAGTAATGAAGAAATCTCAATTCTGAACAACCTTTCAAATATCATGATTCCATGCACATGGTTAAATTTCCTATTTTGAATTTATGACTTTTTGAAACCAACAAACAATCAATAGAAAATTTTTAAAAAAATTCTCTCAACTTTCAAATATGTCCAAGAACTTAAAAAACTGACCTAAGGGATTTGGTTGAACATATAGACTATACACTATCTGATATCCTTCCACACACTAGGTTTAGAAGTTAAAATCATATCTGGAAATCAATTGTCCATCATTAGAGCTTATAAATCCCCAAACACTGACCTAATTATTATAGACGGTCCATTATATCTGAGGCATGGAAATGCTCAAACCTAGGAGGTACTGGCTTGTCTTTCAAATTGCACATGAATTGTGGAAAATATATATACATCAGACACAGTTGAGAAATTAGACCAGAGGCAAATAATGTGAAGTGCTTAATAGGATGTATTAGGTATGTTCCACTATAGCGCCAATCATGGGGGCTAGGCGATGTAATCAAGGTTCGTAGTTTGATACCGTCTGCCGACAGGGAATAAGGAAGCTACCTGGTTGATTCCTTCTTGTTCTGCACCTGAATAGTTACAAGGTACCGTATAACAGTAGCTACTAGAGGATCAGGTACCTTGCCATTTCTTATGTGTTTCAAGCTATCAGTGTCTCAAGCAATCGGGCATTTCCAAAAAGATCCATCTAATGGAGACACTGAGCTACTCTCAAGGAATCTTAATAGTGTTCCCTCCATGGCATCAAGGAAGTATGGAATAAGTTCATAAAGTTATACAAGCCAAAACTTCAATAAACCATGAGTTTGCCAATTTGTAATAGATTGAGCCTATTTATTGCATGGTGGGCAGGTATTTGGAAAATGATCTAGTCTTTTTTCGTGACCTACCAAGAGTGGTTTGTACAATTTGATTTAATTTATATTCTTATTTTACCTTTTAAAAAATACAAAAGTCGTAGGGATATCTAAAGCACTTAACCCCCCCTACCCATACACACACACACACACACACACACAAAACCCACTCACAACACAAACACAGAGTAGGATATCAATAAAAAGACAAGAAATATTCTTGGTATCAGTAGGCAACAACCAAAAGAATGTGTCTGAAAATTTTCATGGTTCCCTCACTCCACAAGACTCTGACCGCAAAGATCCATTTAGATTCAAAAGGAGGCTGGTGTTCATAGAAGAAGTGGAGTGGTGAGGATTTCTGGGTGCGGTTAGGTTTGGCCTCACAGGAAGAAGGTCCGTGGTTCAAGTTTGTGGAGAGTTTGAAAAGGACAAAACTTAGGAAGATGGGGAGTTTAATGAGTTTCATAGAGAAGAGTTGTCTTGCTTTATAGGGTTGTTGCTTGATATCTCCTATAGGTTGGTTTTTTTGTCTAGGCATGCTAAATGTTTGTTAAGACGCAATTTTGGTATTTTGCTAGTTTGTAATTGATCTGTTTATTGATTGTTTTATTTTGGAACTAGGTTCTTGATATATATCATGAATTTGTAGCATCTTGTTGTAAATTTTGAATACTTAGAGTTCAGTGTAGATATTGACTGGCTTAATTAAGCTACCATTCTTCAACATACAGGTTCAAGTGTGCAACTCAGACAAGACAAGTCATTGGAAATATTTTGAATGCAGTGGACATGCATGATTGAACCAAAAGCTATTTTTTTACTAGTGGCTATACTTTTGTGTTTATGTTGGCTTCTAGGTCCTTTCGAAATTGTCATATGTTAGCCCTATTTGATCCGCTGTTCCGCTACCTTTCTTTCTCTACTCCCTTGGGTCCACCCCTCTGATTTTTCCTTTTCTCTTTGTTGGTTGCTCGCTTCCAAAGCTCTAAGCAAGAGGTCCCATACTGTCTTGTCCTGAACTCGAACTAGAATAGCTAGATATTTTATAGAAGTTAAATTGCATGAGGGATTGACTTGTCATAGTTTAAATTCAACGCTTCTCATGTCTTTAATGTCTATTTGCAAGTTCCATACTGAACGTGATAAATTTCCAGTTCAAATGATCTCGTAAAATTTCTTAGATTTTCACTTTACAATATCTATATAGTGATGTATTTGTTTTATTTATCTCAAAGTTTAAGATACATTTCTCAGATATGTAAGTTTTATGCTCGTCATTGGCTGGCTGATGCAACTGTGCTCCTTTGTCCTAGCCTGGGACAGATAATGAAAGCATAATGTTTGAGGGGGTTAAACAGTGAGCAAAATGCCTTCCGTGTTCTATTAATAAGCCATAACAGAACGTTTAGATTACAATAAAACAAACTAGAGTGGAGATCATGCCCCACCTAGACATAAAGTCAATAATGTCAACATACAAAATACAAAAGCCACTACAACAGAATTACACTGCCTTCAATGTCATCATCTCGTCATGATCAGCTCTAACATGCTCCTGCGTGCAACCTCATTCTCCAGTCCTTAGTCGTCTTCCTTTATATCATGTTCTTCAGAGAGGCAAAGTTTTTCCTTATCTGAAAGGAGACCTGTCCAGGAGTGTATATTAATAGATGTATGGTAGAAACATGTAAAAGTGGAATACTTTTGCTGTCGGAAAATTCTGTTATTTCTTTCTCTCCACACATTCCAGCATACTGCTGTAATCACTATATTACAAATATGATCACCATGTCGCATATTCTTACTAGTAACTACCTTGCTCCATATATCAATCTTCTCGGACCATCTGAGTGTAAACCCTAAGACACCGCACACTTCTCCCATATACAGGATATGAAAATGCACTCAAGGAATAAGTGAGTGATTGTTTCAGCCGCAATACCGCACATATTCGGTCCCTTCCAACCTCGCCTTTGGAGATTATCCCATGTAAGTAAAACTTTTTTGACGATAAGCCATAAGAAACATCTGATCTTTAAAGGGTATTTAACACGCCATATTTTACTTGCATATGCCATTCTGTGCCCTCCATCTATGATGAACTTATATGCGGACGCAACTGAGAACTTACTATATTTCTCCCATCTCCATATGGCGGAGTCCACTTCTGTTTTCTTGGGAGAATGGTATCTAAGTAGGTTCCTGAGCTCCCTGATCTCCGTACTTGCATGGTCTCGTGTGTGAGCTTCCAATCTCAAATTCCATCTGTTATGATGCCACAGCGCCTCAGTAGTTGCCTTCTTATCAAGTGAACAAGCGAAGGCTTTTGGGAATAATGTTACTAACGGCATGTCTGAGCACCAACGATCATGCCAAAACGAAACCCTCCCTTTCCTGCCCACTTCGAAAGATATACTTGATTCAGCAATGTTCCTGGTCTCCTTCATTCCTCTCCAAAAGGATGATGTATTGTAGTTATTATGTGGTCTATTCCGCCAACCTCCCTTTCTTGGACCGTACTTATCTCAAATGGTCTTCTGAAGGTATCCCTCAGGGTTCGATAATAAACTCCACCATTTTGAAAGTAGGGCCAGATTGAACATCTTCAGATCTTTGACTCCTAGTCCTCCCTCCTCTTTAGATTTGCAAACCTGCTCGCAGGACACTAGATTATATTTGGGTTTTCCCCCATGCCACTCCATAAATTTTTTTTTCGGATTTTATCAATTCTGTTTCTGTCCCAAGCTGGAAGTAGGAAAATTGACATAATATACAATGGTGTAGATGAAAACACCGAGTTAACGAGTATAACACGTCCCTCCTAGCGACATATGTCTAGCCTTCCAACCCTTAAGTTTCCGCTCAACCCTATCAATTATGGGATACCAGTCAGTCTTCCTTAATTTTTTTTCTTTGATTGGAACCCCAAGATACTTGACGGGAAAGCGGTCCGTCTTGCAGCCAAGTATACTTTGGATGATAAATTCCATTAAATCCTTGTGGCCTAGTAACACCATGGAGCTTTTGTGATAATTGATTTTTAGGCCTGACCAGGCCTCGAAACAGCAAAGAATCCACTTTAGTATGATAGCGGTTTTAAGATTGCTCTCGCAGAATATTTGTGTATCATCCGCGTATTGCAGGTAGCAAAGCTCAACCTTTCTACTGGCCGGCAAACCTTTGAATAGTCCTGCGTCCACTGATTTTTTTAGAAGCTGGTTTAAACCATCTGCCACCAAAATAAAGAGAGGGGGGATAGGGGATCCCCCTGTCAGAGTCCCCTCTTGCACACCACCTCCTTACCTATTTCGCCATTGATGATCGCTTGCACTTTGACCGATCTTAACCACTGTTCTATCCAATTAATCCAGCGTTTCCCGAATCCTCTCTTCTTTAGGACTTCTAAGATGCACTCCCAGTTTAGCATATCGTACGCTTTTTCGAAGTCAAGTTTAAGGAGGAATCCCTTCTTCTTTGCTTTCCTGCACTGGTGTATCACTTCTTGGGCAAGTGCGATCCCCTCCAGAATGTTTCGCTAATTGTGTTGCTTCCACCAAATCTGGTAGGACTACTGCCAATCGGTTTGAATGATTTTGAGACTGCTGTTCAACAAAACTATCGGTCTATAGTTTCCAATAGTCTGTGGCGTCTCTTTCTTCGGAACGAGTACAATGAGGGAGTAATTGATCCTTTCAATATTGACTTTTCCTTTAGCGAACCCTTTGAGTAGGGCCATCACGTCTTCCTTCATTTCTTGCCAAAAGGTGCAGTAGAAAAAAAAGCGGGAAACTATCCGGACCCGGTGCCTTCTCCAGCCCGAGTTACCATATCGCATCCTTCACTTCCTCTTTGTGAAGTCTAAATCTAGGTTGGATAAGTCCACCGACTGTTGCCCGTTGAAATCCTTCAAACTTAGTCTCTTCGAGTTCTCACTTCCAAAGAGGCTTTTAAAATGGCTATGAACGTGTTGCTGGATCCTTATCGCAGAGGATATTGACCCTTCCGGAGATTCTAGCACATGTATAGCATTTGTTTTTCTCCTCGTGTTTATTATTCTGTGAAAGAAGGCAGTATTTGCATCCTCTTCTTTAAGCCATTTATGATGAGCTCTTTGCCTCCATTTAATCTCCTCGTTCTTATACATATATGTCGTGAACCTGCACAGTATTTGCAAACGGTATGATTTTTCTTTCGACAGATTCTGCCATTCCTCCTCCCGCTCCAGATCTTCTATTTTCTTGATGGCTTCTTCTTTTGATAGTCTTATCTGTCTGAAGTATTTCTTTTCCCATCTCAGCATGACTTGTCTTAATCGCCTAAATTTAGCGGCAATATTTTGAGTGGTCTCGGATGTGTTTGTCGGCTGAGACCAACTTTGTCTAATAATTTCATGAACCTCCTCGTATTCCAACCACCATTTTTCAAATCTGAAAATTCGGCCTTTTTTCAGGCGGATCTCCCCCGAGCATAGGCATATAGGAAAATGGGCTGACGTAGGCCTTCTGATAGGATGAACATACGCACCATTAAATTTGAGCTCCCAGTCTACTGAGACAAAGACTCTATCGAGTCTGGCTAAACTCGAATTCTCCCACATACTAGACCATGTAAACCATCGTTCTGTTAGGGGAATTTCAATAAGATTTAAGCTTGCCACCAAATCATTGAAATGGTTTCTATCCCATATGTTATTATCCCCTCCTTTATGCTCATCCAAGAACCTAACGACATTAAAGTCTCCTTCCAAAACCCATAATCCCGTCCTCCACGATCTTGCCCTAGTAATGTCCTGCCGTAGTGTGCCACGACAGCAACTCTGGTTCGGTCTGTAGACATTTTTTAGAGTTTGAGTCCAGCCATCCGTTTTCTTCTTGACTGCCACCGTCAGGCTGAATTCCCCTATTAGTGAATCCAATATCTCATATGACTGGTGATCTACCCCAATCAAGATCCCACCGGACGCCCCAATCGCGTTTTTAAAGTCCAACTGTATCTATTCCCTAACTCGCTTAATATTTATGGTTGAGGGTTCACTAGCTTCGTTTCCTGAAGGCAAACCATATCTGTTACCGACAATCTACAGGTGTCTGACACCATACGTCATTTTGTTCTGGTGCCAATCCCTCTCACATTCCAGAACAGTGTATTCATAACTAACTGGTGTAAACTTCTCCATCTTGACCTTGTTGGAGATCGAATCCCCCATCGAGATTGTAGAGAGGAAGAAAACAATACAATACAAGAAGAACATAAGAATTAACGTGGTTCGGCTGACCAAGTTCGACCTACGTTCACGGAAACAACGAGAGAAATATCCACTATGAGAAAAATATGTTACAAGAAGAGATCCAAGTATCTCTCTATCTCTCACATCTCTCATAATTATAGAAGCATATCTCTCAGCCAATTGTTCTCTATTCTCTCATATTACATACAAGAGATATATATAGTGTTCCTATCCTAATCCCATTAGAATAGCACTATCACCATCTAATTGGTGTTCCAATCCAATTAAAACTCTGGTTTTCTAATCCAAGTCCAACTGAGACTCCTTGTGATTCTTGATCACATCTGGATACTCAACGGATGCGAGACACAAACTCAACAGACCTCTCATGGTCAGCGCTCCCTCTCCCCTTCCTTGCTGGGGCTATGGACTATCCCGAAACACTCTAGTTGTCTAAGTAATTGAAGATTATTATTTTGTTTGTTAGTGTCGGTGCCCATATTAATGTCACATGTGTGTGCAAGAGATAATAACAAATCATCCGGTAGCAAATTAAAGACATCTATAGATGAAAAGCTCATACCTTGCTCGTAGTTTGAGAATAAGGTTTTGCGCCGTGTGGCTAATGACGCAATCTCCCCAGAATGATAATCAAGACTCCTCATTTCTGCTCAGTCTCCTGCTGCGTCTAGTAGGTATTATTGTAACCCCTAGGTGTTCTGGTCCCTGTTCCTTCATTTCCTCAATGTGACCAACCTGTTGTGTCTCCTTAGAATGTTGGTCTTCCTCCCCGCTATCGATTCCTAGACTATCATATTTGATCTCTCCATGCTTTGCCAAATTAGCCTGTGGTAAATCTGTTGTGTCTGTATGTTCCGCATTAATTGCACTTTCTTCTTTAGCTCTATCCATCTGTATCTATTGCTTCTTGTATCTATTGCTTCTCTGATACGCTTGGGAAGTCTTGAAGGCTGACGCTTTCGACTTCTTGCCAGTCTAGAGCCATCCTCACCAGTAACTATGTCAGCCAGAAGCTTAGAGGTGGCATCCTTAATGACTTCTTTGTCAAAACCTGGCAAAAGTTATAGAAGTCCCAGCTGTTTTATGGATCTAGCTGTCTGATCACCATTATTAAGCCCTATTTCCTTAACTTTTTCAAAAAAATCGGCGACCCTATCTGTTGTACTTTCTGTGTTGGTCCTCTCACTTGTAATTAAGTGTGTACTTTTCCCTAAACCCTGTTTGTCCAGAATAAACATTCCCTGGTTATTTGTGGTTAGAGTTCACAAATTGGACCCACCTTCATCCAGAACCAACCCTTCCTGATTATTTGTGGTTAGAGTTCTCAAATTGGACCCACCTTCATTCAGAATCAACTTTTCTTTTGATTCATGACCAATAGAGTATTGCCCACCCCCTCTTTCACCAAACTCCCTGTTAATAACTCTAGAATGGGGCCCACCCCCTACTTTTCTTAGTAGGCAGTAAGCCTTAATAGAGTGCTGCCCACCCCCTCTTTCACCAAACTCCCTGTCAATACCTCTAGATTGAAGCTCGCCCCCTACTTTCCTTTGTAGGCCGTCAGCTTTAATAAAGTCTGAGCTCCCTTGAGCAGTGTGCTCGTCAAAGTGCCCGCGGGCCTCCTCCTCCCCCGTGACGTCTTTTCCGCTTCCTCTCTCCACTGTCTCCCACAGTTTAGCCCCCTCCATTTCCCTTTCATGCTTTGTTTGGTTTTGCTTTATCTCCTCGAGTTCTTCGTCACTCCCTGTGGGTGTTACTCCTGCATCTCTTTCCTCTTCCATCTTACTTCCTGCTTGTTGACCTTTATTTGGTAGTTATTCCTTCTCGTTTCGGCCGTCCTCCTGTCGTGCATACTGGATTGAATGGGTTGTTGAGCTTTTTTGATTTTTGAACCACGTGTAACATCACTGGCTCCCGGCAGCCTGGATCGAGGATGCGGCCGTGGACAGGGGAACTTGACCCGTTTTTCCTGTCTCGGTCGGATCTCTGTTCGCTGCCATCACGACACGCTCTTCCCTCGTTCAATGGTCCCGGTGGCAGTGAAATCCTATCGATGATCATGATATTAATTTTACGCAACTGGCTGCCGACCACTAACTTCAGCTTCCTTGGTACTGAATCTACAGAATCGCATCTGATCCTGATTCTTGCCATCACCAGTTCCTTCCGTTCTAGTATATCTTCCTCGACATCAATCAGGTGAGTAAATCTAGTCACTATTTTGCTTAGATCACTTCTATTCCAGTGATGCAATGGTAGTCCCTAATCCCTATCGTCGCAGTAGTGGGAAAGATCTGCACTTGGTCATCTTCCTCCCCGGTCCATCTGTACACCATAAAGCTGGCGCTATAATTGCAACACGGGATGGATGTCCTCCCCACTGCATGGTCCAAACCTTCCTGCGAAGGAAATCTAATAAGGAAGTACCTACCCGCATTTGAAAATCTCTAATCATGACGAGCAAAGGCCACCGAAATTAGCCTAAGATCTCCGATCATATCGTCGACGGACAGGTTGTCATACCTCGAATACAACACTCCTATGATTTTGGATAACATCTTCCTATCCTCCGCTGCCTTGGCGGACGTCGGGAGGAAGATTGACGGTTTTCCTGAGCCTTTCCTTGTCGATTTGTCTTTTGTTTCCTTACTGACCTCCATCTCGATTGTGTTGCTTTTCTGTACTGTATGTATCTTCTCTAACGGAGGTGCCTTCTTAGCCCCTGTCTGTATTGGCAGATCGTTAGCGATAGCTCTAGTTACATCGACACGGATCCTCTCTTGACCCGATTTAGAACTCTTACAGGAAACTTCCAGTGTTGCGCTGTCCTAAACGTAGCAGTACTATCCGCCCCTTTATTGTTTTCCGATGCTCTCTGCCTCTCTGGAAGCAGCAGGCATTTGGCGATCATGTGTCCAAGCACCTTACAGAAGCGGCACCGGATAAACGGACACTCATCCTTAAAGTGGCCTCGCTTACCACATGTCCAGCATTACTCGCCGCTATCGCTTTTCGAAGGTGATAATTTGCTCTTTCTTGTTATTTTGGGTTGCGGTAGTGCGCTGGTTTTCCTTAGCGATCCCCTGATCGCACTTCAGTCCATGACCCACATTTTTCCTCTTCACGGATGAAAGGGCCGTCGGACTTAGACACCCTTGCCAGGATTGCAGTGACATGTTCACCCGTATATATTGCTTTGGGGTCGATATTTGCAGATTTCACTGAGCTAGCCGGCACTGGATGATCAGTAGCCTGGGCCTCCGGCGAATCCTTTACCACTTCCGCCCAGCTACGTCTCCGATATTTCGGGTTCTTGTCTTCGTCACTGCTTTCCGGCTCTCGGGTTTTGCCCCTCCCCAACCATTCCCATTTAAAGTCTATGACGATGATGCTTGACTGAGGCAACTAACTCCCCGATGATGAGTCAGTCAGTTAGGACCTTGACTGAGGCGAGCCGTTTGTCGATGATACTTGGCTGAGACCTTGTGTGTTTTTTTTTTTTAAGGTTCACCGGAGTATCGTCGGAATGTTCCACCGGAAGTCGCCCATCTCACCCCTGTGAAAGCATAATGTTATGCACAACATATGTGAAGTTCAATGAAAAGCTTGGCATAGAAGAGAAAAAAAAGGAAGAAAATAAAGTTTGCTGAGAATAACTCAACACAAATATGCCACTGCAAATTGTCTTGGGCGTTTTACCTTATGGCCAAGAAGATAGGTGTAAAATAAATAGGTGGGACAAATTATATATATTCCTTTAAATGTGTTAATAGAATTGTTACCAAATACCAATTAAGCCCCACCCACATTCCATGGCCCAATTTGCAAGCACAAACCTGGAAAATTTGCAAATGTGCACTTAGGATGAATAGTACTTCTTACAAGAGCATTTTTCAGGATAACTATATTGCACACAAGTAATGAATATTTAATGCAGATGCCTATATATGTCCTTGTCTGATGTATGCTTTAGAGTCACACCATGTTCACGTGCATGGTTCATGCCTGAGTAGAAGGATTGAAATTATACCTGGTATCACTGTTTGTTGCAAGTGTGCATGTACACAGAATGAATCTCATAATGAAATATTTAGAAACTTCCCAGTTAAGACTCAATAACTTTCTTGATCAGGTACCTTGAAAATGCTAAGTCACATGCTAGTTTCTTTCCGGTATAATGTTGAGGTTTCATTGTTATATAGAAAATGGATGAATGCCGAGTCTCCTTGAACCTGTAGAGATGATGATCACAGTTAAGTAGTAAAGAAGATGAATATAGAAAGAAATATTGTTTAAAAAAATAAATTCCCCATAAATTTACTGTTTAATACCCTTTAGAACATGTGGCTAGAACTATAAGTTATTTTCTCGTGGAGGTGGACAGGGCTCCTCCAGTACAATGATGAATGATGTTTCTGCTGCAGATGACTTAAGTTTTGTCCCTTTTAACACTTTTCAGGAGGGAATCTTATCTCTTTTTTCAAAATTCTGAAACTTCAAACTTTTATTATGTAGTAAACTAATTTCAGTTGTATGCTTAACGAAATGTTTTAAATCTGGGATCACATTGATCTGATCCTTTTTTTTCTTTTTGTTTGTGTGTGTGCACGTGTGGTTGGTTTTTTTTTGCAGGGGGGGGTGTTGGTAGGGGGTTAGGATTTAGCACACTTGCATATGCGACTGGCAGTAGATTCATATATAAGTAAACTTCAAGAAATTGCATGATTTATCACATGAATAGCCTCTATCTTGTATTTTGTATCCTCATATATAAGGAGATTCAGAATCTTTTGCCATATAAGTAAACTTCAAGAAATTGCTTAAAGAATGACATTGATGTCTGGATCATAAATTGGATTTCGGTAAAATGTGAAGGTTATACTGTTCAAGGCTAGAAAAATTGCATGATTTGATGATGGGGCACTTTTCTTTCTTTTCATCTTGATAGTTATGGTGCATTGCTTAACCTACTGCATGAAATGCACATATTAAGAGAATAATGAAAGTAACTGAAAGCTTGGTTGGAGATAAGGATTTATATATATATATATAGAGGAAACGGGAAATACACCGGCGGTGAAGGGAGTTCCTTCACCGCCGCTTAGGTGGCCCAATAAATTTATAACACGGGGCGTCATTTAAGGTAACAAATAAATGAATTCTCTTAAATGACACCACGTGTAATAATTTTATTGGGCCACCTAAGCGGCGGTGAAGGAAACTTCCTTCACCGCCGGTGTATTTCCCGTTTTCTCATATATATATATATATATATATATATACACACACATATACATGTATATATACATATACATACATATACACACACACACACATATATATAGAGTAAACGGGAAATTCACCGGCGGTGAAGGGAGATCCTTCACCGCCGCTTAGGTGGTCCAATAAAATTATTACATGTGGCACCACTCAAAGGACGGTTAAGGGAATTCATTTATTTGTTATCTTGAATGACGCCACATGTAATAATTTTATTGGGCCACCTAAGCGGCGGTGAAGAAACTTCCTTTACCGCCGGTGTATTTTCCGTTTCCTCATATATATATATATATATATATATATATATATATATATATATATATATATATATATATATATATATATATATATATATATATTGTGTATCACATGCAGGATTTCTTTCTTTGACAAACAAGTCAAAGAATTATAATGTTAATTTACTTTGACTGGTCCTGTTTATTCCAGACATACGTATACTCTGAATATACAATTTATATGGGTTGAATTGTGCAACCATATTTGTGTTGTGTATAGTTATCTGACAAGTGATAGCCTCTATGTAAAGACAAGCTAAATAATCCATTGCATGTGCTGGTGTAGTGTACTGTTGAGCTGTATGCATATAATAGAAATGATGCTTCAACTGTCTGTGTTGGGTTCTAATTTTCTAGAATTGGACACAGATAAAACAATTCGAGTATTGTTCCTCTGTATCCATCTGCATTTTAAGGAGATAATGAAGTGCCTGTTGAAACACATGTTTTCACTTGAATCTAATTGTGTGTTTACCTTGTTAGACCTGTCAATGTTGTCTGCTGGAAACGAGCAATTTGTTTGGAATTCATGGAAAAGGTTAGACTGCTGCCCTTGAAGTCATTATGTATTCTGCTTGAAGCATGAATATGTATGACTTGTGTAAAGCATAACTCAGAGCTTGGTGTCGGGAAGCAAATTGGTGATTTCTAGTTAACAATTTTTGTTCTTCCAGGGGGAAAGCCAATTTCTGAAGACAACATATCTTTGAGAAACAAGTTTTGTTCTTTTCTTTTTACCTGCCTGCTATATACTTTACACAAGACAGCCTGCATCGGTTATAAGAAAATTTTTATTTCATCTGGCAGGCTGACGTCTTAGAATATTATGATCAAACAGTACCTTCCACGCGAGGATTTTTCTGTATTCCTGCTGTCTTAAGGGTATGAGAAAACCATCAACTTTGTGAGCTTTTATTCACCCAATCGTTGCATCTAAAGTCACTAAACATCCTTCTGCTCTTCAGGTTCCTCACTTGCTACAGGTTGTTAAGAGAAGAAGGATCAAGCATAGCCTTAGCCGCAAAAATATCTTTTATAGGGATAACTACACTTGTCAGTAAGTGCTCCTTCAATAAATTTGACTTATTGTATGTCTAGCAATCATGATCATATGACAACCATGATTCCCAAGCATTGTCACTATATAGTACTTCTTAATAAAGAGTTTGTGTATTATTGGAGCTAATATGTATGGTTAGTTTGATACCATTATATAGCCATGATAGGAATCCTCAAGGAGGTAGCATTTTTCATGGAAGATATGCGTGAGGAGGGTATATTTTATGGTGACTATCTGCTCAAATAAAGGCTTTTCATGTAACATAGTTTACTTCCATCTATGTGGATGACAAAGGAAAATTTAGTGTGGGATTTCTATCACCCATAAAAAAAATAATAAGTCAAATATTTCTAATTACAATTATTCCAAAATTCAGATTCTTTGATGGCATTGCTGATAGTAGCAAAGGGCTGGTCGGAAGGAAAGAAATAATGAGAAGGAGCAGCATCTGAGGAGGACAATAAGAATTGTAGAGGGGCTGTGAATTCATCTCTGAGATAAATAAGAATCCCATGTAAATTTTCTGACTTCAAGGAGAATGCGTAGGATGGAAGATGAAGTTTATTATTTCTCTAGTATCAACAAGGAAATCTAGATCCAACAGTAAAATTTCGCTTTTCATTTCAAACTCTGCGAACAAGTACAAGGAGGCCCAATATACTTATGAACATTAAGAGTATGAAGTTGAATGACCATCACTTAGGATTATGACCGGTTCATTAATAACTTTTGAAGCATATTTTTTGAACTGTAGACACAAAATCTGTACCTCTCAGATATTTTATTGCTTTGCGGGACACTGCTAGCAAATTTGCCAACAATCTGTGCCTGTTGTGTGCATTCATGCATTGGGAGCACCTAGAATTATACTCTTAATTTATTATTATTCTTAGATATACTCTCTTTTTTTCATCTTTTTTTTAGCATAGAATGTATATTTGCTCTGCCAGTTCCAGTTATAAAAACAGTATACTGGTCAACCATAACCATATTTAATGAGCATAGTTCCATTTAATGGAATTGGCATGTAGCAGTCAAACCAGTATTTGAATTTTGAAATATCAGTAGCTTGACCCTACTTCAGGGAAATCAAGACATTCAATACTGTGTACTGTTATTTAAAAAAAAAACTGAGACAATTTGGTGAAGAATTCCCGTATCAGTTACTTTCTCGAGTACTTCTCAACTTCTTAATTGGATACCATGTAGTTATCTACTCAATCCAATCATTTGAAGTGACTAGTCATTGCAAACTCTTGAATTATCCTTTATATGTTATACACATTATTTCACATGAGTACCATTTTTGGACAGCTGCGGGTTTTAGATCAGATCTGAAAGTTTTTCAGAAAAATACTATCTCGTCTTAAAAATGAAATAGGAAATCTATTTCTGCCACAATGTAAGAGGCTGACAAATACTTGTAGCTGGAGCGTAATATTGCTCTTTATTGTCCTCAGATATTGTTCTTCCAAGGAAAACTTGACTATTGACCACGTCATACCAATTTCACAAAGAGGTGAATGGAACTGGGAAAATCTGGTATTGATTTACTACTTGCAACTTTTCTAATTTTATCACATTTATAACATATTACAAGTTATTTGGTCAATTGGTCTTGATATCATTAGGTTATTCTTTCATGAATTCACTTGAGCAATGATATGTTTCTCAAGACTTGGAAGCAGCTGTGGTTTTCAATCTTCCATTAGTTGGTTAATGTTCCAATCATAATTCATAGTAATAGGCGCCATATTTTGGGCTGGCTATGGTAAATTCACAAAGAATGTGGGCAGATGAAGGCTAATGGCTGGACCTTTACAAGCTTTTCTTTATATTGACTATTCTGAGATGTTTGTTATAAAAATCGAATCTTTCTATGCACGTAGTTTTGCAATAATTTGAAGAGAGAGAGAGAGAGAGACACAAGAATTACAATAGAAGGAGACATTGACATGTGCCTCCTTTTGTTTAATGCTGGGCTCTTCACAGGCCTATGAGACTCGTTCTTACGTCTCGTTAATGATCTGACACTTTGAGCGTAGACTATCTGACACTTTGATCGTAGACGGGTTAGATGAAGATGGTGGCTGGCCTTTCTGGGCGGAGAAGACTTGCATTAGCAAGTAAATAATCTTAGAGATTTTCTCCAAGATTAGTCAAAAGCTCCTTTATCCTCTCTTCTTAATGGCTATTCATAGGCCAAGAGAGTTTAATCACTTTCCTTCTAGAATATGATTGGAAATCTCCTTTCCTTTTAGTGATAAGATTATGGATCTACTTTTCTTTTAAAATAAGGCTAGAAATCCCCCTTTACTATTAGTGATAAGATTGGGGATCCATTTTCCTTTTAAGATAAAGTCAGAAATTCCTTTTCCTTTTAGTGATAAGATTAGGGATCCATTTTTCTTCAAGTATAAGATTAGGGATCCACTTTCTTATTGATAGGATTGAAAATCACTCTTTAGTGAATTTTTTCCATCCTACATAAGATGAAGCTCGTATTTCAAGATTAGTTAAATCACCAACTTGCTGGTAACCAGGAAGATGTTTGCCATAAAAATATGATTTCCCATTATAATATTAGAATTGATGAAAACGGAAAAAGAAAGAAACAAAGAAATACAAGAGAAGACACGCGCTTCTCTTTTGTTTAGAGTTGGGTCCTTCACATGACTATGAGACATCAATCTTTTATCTCGTTAATGATTCAACACCGATCATAAATGGGGGAGATGATGATAGTGGCCTCTCGTGGTGGAGAAAACTTGGGTGACCAGTAAAAATTTAAGAGATCTTCTCGTAGAGATTAATCAAGAGCCAAGAGGACGATATGAGCACTCGGTCGTATAAGATGGTGATGGCCAGCCTCCCTTGATAGAGAAAACTTGCTTGAGCAAGTAAAAATCTAAGAGATTTCTCTTAGAGCAGCCAAGAGCCAAGAGGTTGGAGCCTCCAATTCCTCTCTTTTCATGCCTATTTATAGGCTAAGAGGATCTTATTTCTTTCCTTGTAGGATAAGGATGGAAACCTTGTTCGTTCGTTTTAGGATAAGGATGGAAACTCCTCATGGGAGGATGAGATTGGATTTTAAATTATCCAATCAAATATCCAATATTTGATAGATTTGGATCTTGATAAGGTAAGAAACCATATTCCTTTCGAATAAGGATGGTAACTCCTAATGGGAGGATGAGATTGGTTTTAAATCAAATATCCAATTAAATATCAATCTAATATCCAAACCAACTAAATATCCAATTCAATATAAATATCCAATTTAATGATAGATTTGGTTCTTCGATAAGAGAGATAAGATCCCTTTTTAGACTGTTATAACAGTTTCAAGAGGATCGAAACTTGTATGACATGAGGCTCAGTATATTTGTTCCCCTTTTTTTGTTAAAATATTCCACCCTATAGAAGATACACTGGATGTGATGCATTGTGATCATTGCATTTCTTCCTCCCTGATGTATGGTGCTAGATGCAGTTGAATGTTTCAGACTTTATCTATATTAATGTTGCATTGTCTATGATAGAAACTACCTCACTTGTAGTTATCTTGTTTAAAGCTTTCTCTCCTCTGCAATCATTGATTTTGAGTTGGCTGTAACCATGGTACTCATACTTTAATAGTTATTTTGTTTGGTTGGTGATAATATCACTAATTCATCCATGTCTTTTCAATTCATTTTCCAGTTATGTAACAAGACTAGTTTCTTTTTCACTCTTTTCATCCTCAAGTATGCTTGCTGCGACTTAGGATGTATACTATATCATGCTCATCACAAGTATGTGGTTGCTTATCACAAGTATGTGGTTTGTCATTATCTGCATTGCAAATCCTGTAATTCTGAGCAAAGCTCAACCTGGACCGGTATCCTTCTGACTTTGGAGGAAAAGGCCTTAAACCACTTTCTTTAGCAACAGGGATCACTCCTGATTTAAGAGCAGGGGCTAGGACAATGCTTCAGGCAAATTCATCCATCTAGTATGCAAGAAAGAAATCGGTTAAGCCACTAGGCCTGCCAAGAGGAAGGGATCACCTAGGTGCAAATCTTACCCTTACCCCCCCCCCCCCCCAAAAAAAAAAAAAAAAAAAAACGCACACACCCAAAACTTCACCTCCTGAGCCCCTCTGTTTTTAGTTAATTTCACATGTTAGTGGGTTGTTGTCAATATATATATATATATATATATATATATATATATATATATATATATATATATATATATATATATATATATATATATATATATATATATATATATATATATATATATATATATTCACATTCTATACTTGTAATCCTACTATCTAAATAGTGAAAACCACGGCTGTGGACGTAGTCCGATTTGGGACTGGGATCAAGCTTTCGCTCGACATTTGAGCTTCCCATTTTCCATTTGCTAGATTGATTGTGCAATGCTAGATAGTCTGTGCGTGAGACCCATGTTTCTTGCCAACTTCTGACATTTGGCCCCTTCCCCCTAAAATTGTGTGATCGTGTAATTTTTTTTATTCTTTATTCTTTTGAGATTGTTTCTCAGATCTGTGCTATTCCCAATATCTGGTATCAAAGCGGTGAATTCGAGTGGGAGCAATGGCTGCGGAAGATGGAATGATAAAGATCAAGAAGTTTGATAGATCAGACTTCGGGTTTTGAAAATGCAGATTGAAGATTACATTTACGGTGAAGATCTGTACCAATCCTTAATGTATAGAAATCAAACGACAATGTTGGACAGAAAAATCCTAAGAGTGGTGCGCCTATCGTTGTCACACAACATTGCATTCAACATAGCAAAGGAGACGCCTACAACCTCCTTGATGGAGGCATTGGTAAATATGTATGGAAAACCATATGCGATGAACAAGGTATATCTTATGTGCCATATATTTAAATTAAGAATGGCATAAGACGCTTAATGAATTTAAAACTGTTACAACTCCATTGATTTGTGTTTTTATTAATTTTGATGATGAAGTAAGGGCCTTAATCTTGTTGTTTTTTTTTGCCCGAGAGTTGGAATGATACCATCACAGTAGTGATTTGTTCTATAGGGAAGAGACATTGAAGTTCAATGATGTGAGGGATTTAATTTTGAGCGAAGAAATTCGCAGGAGGGAATTATGTCTAACATCATGATCTGTTTTGAACACCAAGAACAAAGGTAGGTTAGCAATAAAGCAGCCAACAAATCGAGACAAATTGAAGTCCAAAAGTAAGAGCAAGGCATGCTAGAATTATGACCATACTGGACATCTTAAGCTTGATTGTTGAGCACCCAAGAAGAAGCCATAGAAAGGTGAAGACAAATAATCAGATAATGTCAAAAGAAATAAGTTATGCTCTCATCTTGAGTGTGAACAGTTCAGTGGAATATTGGATTTTTTTTTACTCTGGAGCATTGTTTCACTCTTGCCTAGCCATAAAATCTTGAAGAATTATGTTTGTGGTGATTTTGAGGTGTGTAGCTGATAACGAATCTTTGAAGATGGTAGGGAAGGGAAATATTCGGATAAGATACCAAAAGGACATGTCTAGTTGCTACATAGCATGAAGATATTCCTGGTTTGAAGAGGAATCTGATTTCTGAAGGATAGCTAGATAATGAAGGATATGCAGTATCCTTCCTCGATGGTTTTTGGAGGATCACCAAAGGAGTCATGGTTATGGCTCGAGAAAAAAAGAAAAACACTCTCTATATGGCTACAAGCAATCGTAATGTGATTGCATTTTCTGGTGCAAAGGAAGATACATAATTGTGGCATAATAGGTTGGATCCTATGAGGGAGAAGGGATGAAGTTGTTTTATATAAAAGATAAACTGTCATGTCTTAAGACAGTCGACATTGGTTTATATGAGAGTTGTGGTTTCTGAAAACAAAAAATGGTAAACTTTTGTAGGGATGATAGGAATTTGAAGAAGCAAAACTTAGAGCTGGATGCATAGCGATCTATAGAGACCAACTCCTATGACATCCTTAGAAAGCTTTTCTTACTTTATGACAGGGAAGGTATGTGTATATTTTTTGAGATATAAATGTGATGGTTTTGATGATTTTAGAAAATGGAAAGGTCTGGTGGAGAATGAAACAAGAGTGAAATCAAATGCTTGCAATCTAATACTGGTGAGAATATGAACTCAGTGAGTCCAAAGAATTTGTGTTGTGAATGAGATTTGTATGGAAAAGACCATTAAGGGAAAACTGCAAGAGAATGGTGTAGCTGAACATATGAACAAAATTCTCAATGAATATGCTAGATATATGAGATTACATGTTGGATTACCAAAGATGTTTTGGGGTGATGCAATCGACACTACAACGTTCCTGATAAATCGAGGATGATCTGTTTCTTTGGACGGTGGTATACCAACAGAAGTTTGGAGTGGAAAAGAGGTAGATTTATCTTTTCTAAAAGTTTTGTATTGCATTTCGTACATTCATATTGATCTGATTGCTAGAATCAAGTTAGGTGCTAAATCTATAAGTGTACGTTCATTGGATATGATGCTAATGATTTTGGATATCGATTTTGGATGTATATAATCATATAATAATTCATAGCAAGGATATCATATATAATGAACATATCATGTACAAGGATAGGTTTGATGTAGCAAATACTAACAATGCAGATACTAAGGTTGAAGACTCTGAGTATGTTGAACTAAATGATATCTCGAATTCCAATATTTGTAAGTTCATTCAAAATGATCAAGAGGTAACACAGGATGAGCTAAATACACCAGGTAATGCATTGAAGAGGTCAACAAGGCAGCACAAAGCCCCGAACAGATATGCACATGTCTTACACTATCTTCTACTGTCAGATAGTAGTAAACTGGAATGTTATGATGAGGCTCTGCATAGTAATCATGAAGCAAGTGGGAGCTAGCAATGAAAGATGAAATGGATTTTTTAATGGCAAACAATATACATGAATTGATCGAGCTACCCATGGGCAAGAAGGCACTACATAACAAATGGATTTACAAGATGAAGCAAGTTACTGATGGCAGCAAGTATTATAAGATAAGATTGGTTGTGAAGGGCTATTAAGAGAAATAAGGTATTGATTATAATGATATATTTTTTTTCTTTGGTTGTGACATTAACTACCACAAGTTAGTTTATATATGGGTTACTACTGAGAATTTGCTATTAAAGCAAATGGGCATGTAGACTGTTTTCCTTTATGTTGATCTTGAAGAAGATATGTAGATGAAGCAACCTCAAGACTTTGTGTCTCAAAGCAACAATGAGCTTGTGTTTAAACTGTGAAGAGCTTGTATGGATTGAAATAGACCCTAAGACAGTGGTACAAGAAATTTGACAGGTTCATGCTTGAGATTCTACTATGATCATTCTGGAATATGTTG
Organism: Dracaena cambodiana; assembly: GCA_036321105.1. Taxonomy (NCBI): domain Eukaryota; kingdom Viridiplantae; phylum Streptophyta; class Magnoliopsida; order Asparagales; family Asparagaceae; genus Dracaena; species Dracaena cambodiana. Next base: position 16,144,039 of record JAYEPQ010000012.1, read on the forward strand.
CTATCAGGACGGAACACTAGGATCATTATGTTTTTGTTCGGCATAGTCGTTCTGGTTTTGTCTTTCTTTTTGTATATGTAGATAATATTCTACTAACTGGGAGTAATACAGCAGCCTTGACTGATACAAAGGATTATCTCAAGCAACATTTTGTAACTAAAGATATGGAAATACCGAGATATTTTCTTGGTATTGAGATAACTTATCATGAACATGAGTTATTTCTCTCTCAGAGGAAGTACGCACTAGATCTCTTGGAAGAGACCGGTCGTCTTGGTTGTAAACCTACTAATACTCTAATGGAGTCAGATTTAAATATGTGAAGTGAAGATAGTGCTTTGTGTGAGGATATCAAATAGTATAGAAGAATGGTTGGCAAACTTATGTATCTCACGGATACTAGACCTGACATTTCTTTTGTTGTTGGGTTGCTAAGACAGTTCATGTATAAACCAAGAGATATACACTGGAAAGCTGCTCTGAGAGTTTTGGCATATATTAAGAGCTCTATTAAAAAGAGGTTTTTTTATAAAAACATATGGACATGTTAAAATCGCTACTTTTTCAGATAATGGATATGCAAGAGTTAGATATGCAGAAGATAAAGGAGACAGAAAGTCGACCACCGTATATCTTACATTTATTGGAGATAATTTAGTTAAATGAAAAAGTAAAAAATATGATGTAGTATTTAGATTTTCAGCTGAGACTAAATATAGGGCAATGACACACACTATGTGCGAATTGTTATGGTTAAATAATTTGCTGACTGAATTTGGGTTCAACTCGAAAGATCCTATATTTATGTATTGTGATAATCAGTCAGCCATCTATATTGCTCAAAATTCAGTGTTTAATGATCGTACTAAGTATATAGAGATAGATTGTCATCTGTTCGAGATAATTTGGTGAAGAAGATAATACATACTCCATTTACTCCTTCGTCAGAATAATTGACCGATATTCTAACTAAAACTGCATCACCAACTGTGTTTTCTAATTGTGTAACAAGTTGGGGATGATTGATATTTATGTCCCAACTTGAGGGGGAGTGTGACATTAAAATACTATTTTGTATTTGGGTTTAGTTTGAGTTTAGTACCACATCGCCTATTGAGAGGTTTATATGGAGTTGAGAGATTTATAAATATATGTATTATCTGACTTATAATAGATAAGAAAATAGAAATTGAGTTTTGATTCTGATTTCTTTCTGACAAGATAGAATTCTTAAGATGTTATTCAGACCATTGTTGTTATGTTAAAAAGTACGACAATAGTTTTATTTTTTTATTACTTTACATTAATGATATTGTTGATAAATTTTTGTGCCCAAGAGGTGAATAAGTTGAAAAAATAGTTATCTAGCAAGTTTGCAATGAAAGATTTGAGAGCTACAAACCAAATTCATAGCATACTGATTATCAATGACTAGCTTATGATACATTAACTCTGTCGCAGGCTAAATAAGCCAAGAAGATTATGGAAAGATTCAGTATGCAGATAATAAACTGGTTAGCACCTCTTTAGTAGTAATTTCCGATTATCTAAAAAACAGTCACCCACTACTGAAACAGAGCATGCTTTTATGGATATGATACCATATGCTTTTACGGTTGATAATCTTATGTATGTCATGGTGTGTACCAGACTAAATATAGCACACGCAGTGGGAGTTGTGAGCAGGTATATGAGTAATCCAGAGAAACAATATTGGAAAGCCGTCAAATTGATCCTTTGTTTGTTAGGAGTACTTTATATATGGCTTATGTTTTAGAGGAGAAAGTTTACTACTGCAAGGTTATATTGATTTTGATTTAGCTGGTGATATTAATAATAGTGAGAGAACTAAGGGTAATGTCTACACATTTTACTATTATTGGTTGGGCCTGTCAGTTACAATTAACTGCTCTCTCTATTATAGAGATTGAGCGTGTGGCCATAACAGAGGTTAGTAAGAAGATGATTTGATTGTAAGACTTCTTCATCGAATTAGAAAAGAAGCAAGATATTAATACTTTATACACTGATTGTTAGAGTTTTATTCATCTCGTGAAAGATCCAATATTTCTCAAGAACGAAGCATATAAGAATGAAGTATCATTTCATTTGCGATCTTCTAAAAGATAAAAATTTGTTGCTTGATAAGATCTAAGGAAGATCATGCTGATATATTAACTATTGTTGACAAATTAAAACTATGCATCACTTTTGTTAGCCTAAAAGCTGGAGGCTTCGGGGTGTGCTACCAGAAGTGTGTTTCATCACATTGATGTGAAGAAGTGGAAGGGTTTGCCCACTTTCCTAGTGGCAGATTATTGAGTTTCGTAGAGCATAAAAGTAAAGTATACTAATTCCCAACCCCACTAATCAAACTTCGTTGGAAGTTGGTGGGAGCTGGAAGTATTTATGTAATTTCACATGTCAGTCGGTTGCGACCTAACTCTCTCTCTCTCTCTCTCTCTCTCTCTCTAAGGCCACCAGAGGATTATTTACTATTTTGATAATAGGATCACAAGTCCAGAATGAGTATATATATATATATATATATATATATATATATATATATATATATATATATATATATATATATATATATATATATATATATATACTCATTCTGGACTTGTGATCCTATTATCAAAATAGTAAAAAATCCTCTGGTGGCCTTAGAGTAGTCTGGTTTGGGACGAACTACATAAACTCTGAATTCGTGTGAATTTTGTTCTTATTTTTCTGGAATTGCTACTCAAATTTGTGATATTCCCAACATCTACTTTTGCTTTACTTCAAATTAAAAGTCCAGCACCCCCACCCCCCACCCTGCCGTCTCCCTCTGTCCCACCCCTAACCCTAAAAACTAAAGGAAAGCCAAACTCTATAGTATCCTATTGCTTTGTAAAAATTGCATACCCTTGAAATGGCAGCCCTAACCTTCATTATAACTGTATTCCCATATCAAGCTGAACCAAAACTTGTAAGTCGTTGAGCATATTGAGTCTGTGGCTAAGCCTTGGCACGACATTCACGTTCATATTATGCTCATGAGTCTTGACCACATCTCTGACCCCACATTGCACGCCTTGAACCACATTGATGTCCTTTTAGACTTTGTCGTGCTAAGAATATCATTGAGCTTTTGGCTTGAAGGAAACCAATTGAAATTGCTAATGAATGAGCCTGAGAGGATAACCGAATATTTGAGCATTTTGCAAGCTCAAACCAACCCAAGCTTTGTGAAGATCTAAACTCTAAACTTTCCATGAGATGTCAACCCATATGTATTTCATATGATGACGTTTCAATACCTCATCATTGATCATCTTATATGTGCTTATATATCAAACAAACGAAAAGAAGAGAATAAAGAATTAAGGTCTTCTTAGATCTTGATGGGCAACATATTTTCACTTGAGATCTTATATTAAACCCTTATCTTTATCCACATTGAACAAAAAACATCGTTAATCTTCAAGACGTTGAGAATAATATTTTTCAGAAAAAAAAAAATGTCGAAAGAAAGGTCAGTGCTAAAATTATGCAACTAAGTAAATTGTTTACTTCTTGACCCTTAGACCCTTTCTCTCACATTTGGTGTTTTTTTTTTTTCGTATTGCAATGCAGGTCACAGCATGTGTGAGATGCAACTCAAAAAAAGGTCAGAAAACCATAGAGGAAGCAAACATGAAGCTACTTAAAATCCCAAAGGTTTCAATTTGTTCTGATTTTCGCGTTCTAACGTTTATCCAAAGTAAAATGATGGCCCATACAAATTTTACTCATTAATCAGCAAAGTTGCATCTCTTCTTGCTGTTGCAGGCACCAAAAGACTTTGACATACTTGCTATACCCTTAACCTCAGATGCTGTAAAAATGTTAAGGTTAAGAAAAGGTGTGCCTGAGGAGTGGCTGCAGTACCTGGGAAAGGCTGCACCATAGTCGTAAGTGGCCTCCCCCGCTCACTCAGAAGAATTGTGCAGTAATTACGGAGCCTGTGTATATACCTAGTTCTGTTATTAGATATGGAGGTCATCTACCGTCAAATTTATGCTCAGAAGTTTCCCATAGCTCACCACCATCACGCTTACTGTATAGTGCATTGTAAATCTCTGTAACGAATGGTGATATTCTAATTTCAAATATAGCGGGCTATTGTTCTGAGCAAGATAGAATTTAACTGAATTAAGTGCCTAATTATAATGAAACTTCTGCATCAACTTCTGAGCCTGCTGGAACTATTTCTTGAAATGTAATTCGAGTTCAGGAGGTTGTGAATCTGTTTATGTTTCATTGGAGAATGCTGTTAGAGTTCAATATGCAAGCATTGTTGCCAGAATAGCACTTTTCCTCAGTGCTACGTGAAAATGGTGTGGCATCGATTGATCATGCAAGTCAACTTGTTTGTGACGGCAGGGGTTACAGGTTTGATGCACAACCTCTCATTTTATGATTGCAGGTATTGGTTTGAAAATAGCCATCATCAATCTCTGTCTCATTGCTGAAATAAATCTTATGGATGTACGCCAGAAGAATATATCATATGTTATTATTATATGTGTTGCATAAAGTGAAAATAGTGCAAATATGCCCACCCCAATACTATCATTTTATGACTCCAATTTCAGAGGAATCTTTTCTCACTTATTTGCTCTTTATCTACGCTCATTCAGATTCAACTTCTTAGCTTCTTCGCTCTTTATTAATATGTTGGAGAAAGCACCATTACCGTAAAATCTTCTTGCAGTAGATGAAGTGGATAAGTGTTATTTGGTAAAATCTCTTTGCAGTTAATGTTTGAGAAATGTATTTATTGCCATTACCTTAAAATCTCCTTTGTCTGTAGTCCGTCCCAGGTAGCTGTATATACTATTTGCATTTTTAAAAACATTAAGATTTTCTAATTGCACACCCTCTTATTTCCGAAATACCTCTCATTTCCAGAAACAAAACCACTCCTCCAACTCCATTTCTGCCATCCTCCATCTACTGTAGCCATCAATCCCTCTTCCCACCCCCTCCCTCTCTCCCCCCCCCCCCCCCCCCCCCGCTCCTCCCCCCCCCCACACACACACACACAAAAAAAAAAAAAAAAAAAAAAAAACCCATTTTTCTAGAATATTTTTCTCTTAAATATCATTCAAAAGAGTTTCGAATTTCGAATTGCCTAGTATTCCACCAATTAATAATAAAAGGTTCAAGATTTTTTTAAAATGAGAGGGAGACCCATCAGGGCAAAAATATTATAGATGCAATATATGGGAGGAAAATCAATGCTTTCTTCTTTTCTTTTTCTTTTTTTTTCATTTTTCTTATCTGCGAATTGTTAATGAACTGCTTCATTTGTCAACTCTATCTTATTTGACCCGGATTCGGTGAAAAAAAAAAGGGATCATTTCTTATAGATTTGTTAAGAATGATTCTAACTTAGTTTATGGCCTATTAGAAGTAGAAGGCGCTCTGGCGGGATTCTCACAGATAGAAAAAATTGCAGTCAGTTTGATAATAATCGAGTGATATTACTTTTTCTATCCGAACCAAGGAATCCGTTAGATATGATGCAAAATGGATCTTTTTTCTATCATTGATCAAAGATTTTTTTCTATGAAAAATATGAATCGGAGTTTGAAGAAGGGGAAGGGGCCCTCGACCCGCAACAGATAAATTCCGCAGAAGATTCTTCCACAATAAACTCTGGTATGTGAGATTTCGAATAAGTATTTACAGAATCTTCTTCTGTCCGAAAAAAATGATTCATCGAAATAATGAGTCACCTGTTCTATTGATATGGGCACATCTGAGATCAAGAAATATTCGGAAGTTTCTCTATTCAATCCTTTTCCTTCTTCTTATTGTTGAATATCTTGTTTATATCCATCTTCTCTTTATTTTCCGAGCCTCTCCTGAGTTATAAATAGAGTTTAAAAAGATCAAATTTTTTATAATTTCCCTAACCCCTCCTCCACCTTCTCCCATCCTCCTTCCCATAGTTTTACTCCGCCCCTAACCCTAACTCTAATCCCAACTCCTTATAACCCTTTCAACTCCCATAGTGGTTATCCGATTTGTAGTCAGCGAGAGTTCAGAAGTCAACATTAACATTGTAGCATAGTGGTAAAGTCTTTTTTCACAATAACATGGAGTAATTAAAGAATTTCTAAATGAGCACACCACTGGTTTTATTGGACCATATTTTTCTGAGTTGATGATTAGTTTTCAAACAGTCTTAAGCTATTTAGAGATTAGTTCTCGAACGGTTTTAAAAGTATTTGGAGATTAATATCTGACCAAAGCAAAAAATTAAGATCAAGAAATGAAATGGTAAATTTGTAATTTCTTACAATTGTTTTTTTTTTTGCTAGAATTATAGTTATAACTAGTTATACACCTGTAACTTGCAGAAAAGAAAAAGTTTATGACACTTTTCTTCTTCTCTTTGTAAATAATAATATATTACTAGTAAATAAGGTATTTCTAATAACTCTTGAAAAAAAAATTAAAAGTTATAATCATCTTCATGATCGCATGCAACTCTTAATCCATACTCGTAGCTTAAAAAAAATCTCCTAATTCATATATAATAATATAAGTGCAATAACTTCTATTACTATATTTTTATTTACAGTAATATAAATCACAACTTACAATATTATTTGTAAGCTCCACACAATTCCATAGTACTCCTTATTACCAACCCAATGCAAAGATGGATTCGTCATAGCATAATGATGAGTATCGTACTCCACTCATCTCAAATATTTGTTAAAGTAGTAGATGCTTAATATATCCTAAACTAGCATACATTGTAGTAATATTCTGATTTGCACTGGCATATATTTTATATTCATGAATATCTTAACAACTATAAAATTTGGTAGATGTAAAAATGATATCAATATCATCTTGCTTTGCGAGGAGAATTCTCATATTGATGGATGTGGCTTTATAGATGATAATCGGATCTTATTCAAAATTTTAAATTAAAAATAGAATTTATTTTTAATTTAAAATTTTGAATAGTACAAACTAAAAATTAAATTGAATGTGGATGGGTTAGGGATAGAAATGGTAATGGATGCGTGGCCAATTTTTAGCTCTACCTATATAAAATTTTGAATTAGAAAAATTTTATATAGAGCGAACTAAAATTTGGATCGTTTGATGCATCAATTACCATCCCACCCCCAATATCTCTCTGATCAAGTTGGGCCCCACCCTCTAAACATTTCGAAATTTGAAACTTTAGAGTGTATGTTGAGGGTGTTGGGTGGGTCTCTGCCGACAGTACAATGCTGAAAATATAAAGGTACGGAGAGAAGCAGTTGTTTGTTGGCTCATATATCACTCCCACTCTCTCTAGTGGGAAAAAAAAGAAGAAGAAGAAGAAGGAGATGGAGTGAGCCTAGAGTGGCTCTCAGCCTTTGTGGAGGACTGCCTCAACGGAGGATTCCAAACCATCAACTACCAAACGCCCTTACCAGCCCAGCAAGAGAGTCCAAGCCCCACTGAGGCCTAACAGAACCCAACAACTGTTACAGTCCCAGTCAAGTCCAAGACCAGAACCAAGAGAAGAAAACTCAACCACGCCCATAACCAAAACCAAACCCATACCTCTCATGTGATGCTCCCCCAGGCTTGCTGGCTTGCTGACAGCCAGCTCATCTTCCCCAAGAAGGAAGCTGGGCCTGACTACAACAGCCCACCGAAGCCCAAGTTGATGGTGGAGGTGCTAAAGCCCATGGACTAGATGATGGTGAAGTGGAGGAGGAGCAGCTGTGGAAGCAGCAGCAGCGGAAGCAATGAGGAAGGCCCAGGTCCAAGGAGGTGCTCCCACTGCCTGTCCCACAGGACTCCACAGTGGAGGGCCGGCCAATTGGGCCCCAAGACCCTGTGCAATGCTTGTGGGATGAGGTTCAAGTCTTGGAGACTGCTGCCGGAGTACATGCCTGCTAAGAGCCCAACATTTGAGAGCTTCAAGCACTCAAACTCCCACAAGAAGGTGTTAGAGATGAGGATGATGGCCATTGAGCCTTAGATTTTAGTGTGTCTTGTAAAGAAAATGATAATATAGTAAGGGTGTGTTTGGATGCTTGAAAGTTGTAAAAGTAAAGAAGAAAGATAAAAATAACTTTCAAAAATAAAAGATTAGAAGTATTATATATCGTATACTTCTAGTATTTGTTTTTCACTTTTTGTAAGATGGAAGAGATGGAAGAGAAATAAAATAATAATTGTTTGAAATATAAAATTATAAAATATTAATATTTTTTATTTACAATCCTTCTTCCATCTAAAATTCTTATGAAGTAATATTGAGAAGTTAGAGTGCCACATAGAATCATACTTATTATTGTGGAAGTAACTTCTACTTTACTTCTTGACCAAACAAACATATAAAGTTGTGGGAATGTATTTACTTCCACTACTTCCTTTCTATTTCCATGCAAACAAACGCATCCTAAGTTGATATTAGACACTAATAGCAGTTTCCCTTTTCCCTCTCAAACTATTTTTTTCTACTCATATTCACATACATATTTTTTGCAATATTATTCAAATTGAGTTCCCATTGATAATCAAATCTAGAGCCTTCTATAAATTGAAGAAGAGTGATTCCACTAAAAATAAGACTCATTTGCATTCTATTATACCTAATTGATAATATAGTGAGTAATAAACTCTTCAATTTTTAGTAATTGTGTGTCGGTTTTTTTCCGTTTGGGGATATATTGGAGAATTTCTAAAGGAGCACGCCACCAATCTTCGTATCTCTTAAAAGTTGTGAAAAATTACAAATTTACCACTTCATTTTATGACCTTATTTTTTATCCTGGTTCGAGGATTAATTCCTAAACTTTGATTAAACTATTTGGGACCTAATTCCCGAACGGTTTGGTCCAAACCATTTGGAGCTAATTCCGGACTCATTCTTAATATGCTCACTAAGACAAGTGGTGTGCTCATTTAGAAATTCCCGAAAATTGAATGGTTGAGGAAGAAGGGAGTTGAGAGTTGTCTTGTTGGTTTGCTCAAAGTCAAGTAGTGTTCAGAATTTGAAATGGGTGTTCCATGGATTTTTTGGCACTGAGAGATGGGGAACAGGGAAGAGCTTAGCTTTTGAATTGGGGCCTTGGGTTCACTCACATGGGAAGTGCCTTCATAACTAAGGATGGTTAAATCTCACTCACATGGGAAGTGCCTTCATAATAAGGATGGTTAAATCTCACTCACATGGGAAGTGCCTTCATAACTAAGAATGGTTAAATCAACTTTTGGTAGTGCTTAATTTGGTGCGAAAGCAACAAGGTTATCTTGTTAGTGTTACTTTTATATGTAGGCTCAAAGGAGTCTATGTTATGGTAATGTAGGTAATGATAAGCGTAGGCTCAATGGTTTTTATTTTGAAAGATGTCACCATACCATATGACATGCATTTAAAAGGAACTGGGACAATTAAGTTGAGGTTTAAATCCAGGACATTTATATGGGGGCAGAATTGGTTATGTATTTCAAGATATGGGTAATATTTATTTTAAATTTGCATAATAAATCATATTATACTATCAAGCTATACAGACAACTCATCGGAACTGTAAGAGGTGAAGCATCCTTACCGGGGATCGAGGACGGAGCTCCGAATTCAAAAATTTTCTATAATTTTTTATAAAACAGCAACATGAATTTTTGACGAGCCTAATTATAAATTTAAAAGCATAATAAAAATGTAATTCAATAAATTGTTCCATAGCTTTGATATTAAATAATATGTCCTTTAATTTTTTTTTTAAATAAAGAGATAAAAAATATGTACCAGCAATGGAAATAAACTAGCGCAAGCAATAGGATGCATTAGAGATGAAAACCTAATTTCTGTCAGAATATTGGAGAAAAGCATTTCGACGGTTTTAGTTACGCAAGTTGGAAAGAAACAATAACGAAGGACCAAAGGAGTATAGAAAAATAATATAAACTTGAATTTTGGCTGTTAATACTTGAAGTACAGTAAACCTAAAAATTTGAAGGGGCATACTTCAGATACTTATAGATACTAAAATAATAAATAAATAAATAAATAATTGGTTGCGGGGAAGTGTGGAGAGCTGCTGTCCATCCTAGAAAAAGGGGAGTCCGTCCAAGTATGTCGCAACCATTGTATCTCATTTACACTATTTGTCTGGGTCAAGCAGACAACCTACATGTCCAACCTACAAATATCATATATCGAATTTTGAAGTGTCCAAATGTACCTGTATATATCTATACCAACCTATTCCTAATAGTATCAATGTACCAATCCAGTTCAACGTATTGCACCGATTTCAGTACCATACCTAGGCTCTTACCCTCTCATTTCAATGACCAAACATTAGTGTGTTCTTGTACGTGAGTGTAGCATAGGGCATACACATCCATATTCATTTTAAGGACATCACAACCATTGAGTATGATAGTGAGACACTTCAAACTTTTCTAAAAATAGGAAGAGACTACTGATCACAATGCTTCCAACTTAGGAAGACATCACACTGCACATTACATTACACTCAACTTCCACCTCCAAATAAAGCAGCAAAGGATGTTCCAGAAATTGTTAAAAGATTTACGTAGAAAAAACTGAAACTAATGATAAATAGATCAAAATCTCACTGAACTAGTCATTGGTTTTTTTTTTCTTTTAACTTAATTCAAATCTCGTCTCAATCTCTTCTCAATCAAATTGGGGTGCATATTATAATACTGCAATGGTCTCTCATATAGAAAAACGATGAAGAAGAAGAAGAATGATGCACGTTTAAACTCGGAAAATGCTTTCACACCTTTATCGGCATATCAGCCAAAAGCCATTAATTGCTATCTACATCTCCATTGATAAGAAACAAAGTCATTACCATCGACATCCAAACGAATCTCTCGAGCACAGCACAATTTGAAATGAGGCATGAGATCATCCCTCCTGATAAGTATGCAAGGTTCCAAAGTGTTGCTGATCGAGTAAGCTGGATCAAGCTGTTCAGTGTTCTGCCGTTTTGGAGTCCCCTGTCAGTTATACTTGGAAAGAAAATTTAAAGAAGAAAAAGAAGAAATCCCTCAGGTACAATGATAAGTTGACCTGCACATTTTTATAACTTCCTCATAAGAGAGATCAAAAGGATGTATATACAGAAGAGGGAGCAACCAACCTTCACCGGTTTATTCACCTTCAAATTCTACCATTTATCAAACAATACAATTATCAATAGAGAATTACTAGATGCGCCCATGTTTTTCTTAGTGAGCTTCAAAAGTTAGAAAAAAAAATAACTCCCCACCTCTTCTGACTTTTTAGAGCTCACGAAGAAAAACATGGGGTGCATCTAGTAATTCTCTTATCAATATCATGTTCACTATTGCTTCATACCCTCAAAAAGAAGCATCACTGTTCTCTATCGTTAACTCAACCCAGAATAAAGCCTCAAACATATATGCAAGTTGACGCCACACAGACCAACCCAAAAAATTGCCAGTAAACAACATAGAAAATTTAGTTTCCACACCTTAGAAAAGTTGCTCGATCAAGTCAATCAGGCAGAGCAAGATGAAAATTAATGGAATATGGGCACTATCTTCAGCCAAAAGAAACAGAACCTTCATCCATAGGATATCAACCAAGCTGTCAGATATCCAAACGAGTTGGTTCTCAAATGAAATGACAGAAAACCTACACAAGCAAAAGACACTGCAGAATAACTATGTTCCCTAAAACACACACAAAAAGCTCATATATTCATATACGCATACTACTGGAGACTGCAAGAGTTCTGAGATAAGAAATCAATAGGATTTCAGCAGTATCCATAACAAATAAAAAATAAAATTGCAGCTTTTCAGTGGGAAGATCAATAATAACAAGCAGGCAATAGATAACATTACAGCCTAAATAAACCAGTAGACAGTACATAACAGTCATAGAACCTAAGCCAACTGAATTGTAACAAACATACCCATAGCAAACCCAAGAGTCCATCAATCAAAGCATTTGCTATCATATATCAGCAAACCTTCATTAAGAATTATAGAACCTCACCCAATTATTATAAAACTATGAACCCTCAAGGCAAAATGCTGGGCAATGAACAATAATCATTCAGTATCAACATAAAAATAATATATCCTGTTATGTTTATAGATAACCTAGGATTCAAAAATACGTTGAACACATAAAGCACCATTTTAAGGTTAGAGCAAACGCATGGATCCAATGTAGGCATGATGCATACACGAAATAGATAAACAAGGATATATGAGCAAACTAATCAAAACCAATATCAAACCTAATATCAGTCTCGAGCAAAAACCCCAAAGTACCAAAGCCTGACAGAATTTGCAGGTTCAGCAGAACACCCCTTTTTTATACATCCAATGTTTCTGTCAAATGATTGCCAATATAAAATACATACATTATGCACAATCACTTATATCACATTCATCGCATTACCTGGATAGATCAGGAAAAATGAAATATTAGTAGTCGGATCGCATGAGACTACAATTGTTGTGCACAATGGACTGCACCAATTAGTACGCATACTAACATATTCGACAAAAGCACCAGCACAATTAAATTTAAAAAATAGAGGAGACTCTTCATCTTCACATATTAATTGCAAATACTATCTAATTTATTTGAAAATACTATCTAATCTAACGATGAGACTTGCTCCTCAGATACTACTTGCAAATACTATCTAATCTGATGAGTTCTTACAGAAAGCTTCTGATAGGCACTGGCCAATTTACAAAAGGAAATCTTTAACAGAAACATACTAAAAGAAAAGAGAAAAAAGAGAAAAAAGAGAAAAAAGATATATAACTCTAATTCAAAGCCTGACAAAAACAGAAATAAAAGAAACACTGTCAAGAGGTCTCTACCAAATATAAAACCTGATATCACCACGCTCCTACTCAACACAAATTTTAGAGAAGAAAAAGAAAAAAAAAAAAAAAAAAAAAAAGACCTAATGATAGATCCACCCCCAACAAGGTTCTTAGCTTAAACTGACAGTAAATGGAAACACAACTCAAGCTCAACTATTAAAACCCTGGAGGAAAAGCAGCTTCGCCTTGCTCATATTTGCTGAGAAAGATTTTTATTTGCCCCAGAAGTCAGTTCAACTAGTTCAATACTGCAGCCTTCCATCGGGTCTCTCTTTGCTATGCAATTTTCGATTTGGTCACAGAAACACCCAAAGAAACCACATGCCATGCTGAACCATTTGGCGCAGCAAACTAGTGGGTCAAACCTAACAGCCATTGGCCACACCATTAGCAACAACCCTCTTTTCACTTGCCGGTTTGGCAACTTTCAGGACATCAGCAACGGCTGCTGTTGTCAAACCATTTTCCTCGGATGGTTTTCTTTCTCCAATACCAACAACACTGACTTCCTTCTTCAGTACAGTAATTGCCTCCAGCGGCTTCTGTAATCTAGGCTTGCCATTTGCCCCATCCTTGTCTTTCTCATCAACAGCATCTGTAGGTGATGGCTTTCCATCCGCTACCTGAGGAAAAACAAGTTAAAGATAACAGTATTGACTACAGGAAACTTACTAGCTAGGTGTAATTTAGACAGATGAAAGAATGTGCAAACTGAAATATATCACTGTTTTGTTTATTCAAGCTCAGATAGTGAGACTCACTAAATATCCTCACAATAAATAATGTAGGTTTCTAAGAAGATAATGAGAATTTATAGGACCACTAGCATGATTCAAAATTCTACGAAAACATGAGATTGTTGCAGGTGACATACTATCAATTGGTTGGTGTGTGTTGGGGCGTGTGGGGGGGGGGGGGGGGGGGGGCGTGGGGGCTTATCAGCAAATGAAAAATAAGGTTCGTGCCTGTTTATGAAGCTGCTGCTGCTTCGCTCTCTTCTCTTGCATCACCTTCTGACGGGACTCATAGAAACTGAAATCATCCAAAATTGAAGTCTTGCTAACATGCTCCTTGAAAAGCTTGAGCATCTGAAGACCCTGCTCAAGCTTCACCTGCACAAGCAAAATCAAACTATATCATGACAGGCACTCTTGAATTCCCTGAATAACAAGGATTAATTGGGAAGCGTTTTAACCTCCTGGGTGTCTCTACTGTTTGTCACAGGCTTGTTATCATTGTTGTCAAGAGTTATGTGCTTGAGGATGCTGTTGGGCACATCTTTTACAATATGCCACTTGAGAGGAAAACATCCAGTCCACTTGTCCTGTTGCCAGTAGTCCACAGTCTTGTTAAAATCAACTGGACCGACCATCTCTGCAATGCCAACGAATTGTCCACTAGTATTTACCTGGACAAGGAAACAGGAGAGTTCAGAAAAAGCAACAGTTGGAGCAAATTTTATTTTTAAAAATGTACACAAAAAAGTTTAACTAGATGCTTACAGAGAAGAACAGAAAGAGAGGACATCCACTCGATTTCTTTTGTGCTTCCTGGTAAGCAGCATCCAGCTTCTTGTTCCCATTGGGAGTGCTGGCCCAAACATTGTATTTAACACTCTTGTGGATATCATCCTCACTGTAAGATTTAATAATAAAAAACTTAGCATCCGAGTAGTCAACAGGGAAATCTGCCTTGTTGTATTGATCCTTGTCAGGGACTGCACTAGAATCCTCAGCGGTCTCATTGGTGGAAAGATTCTGTCCCTTCACTGCAATGGTGACATTAGTTCCAAATCCCTTCTGGTTCTTGAAGCGGTTGGCTCTAGGCCCTCTGTTAAGTTCACTCAAACCATCCAAGTTCTCATTGGCATAACCATACAAATTGTTGCCACGGCCTCTTGGCTTGTACTTGCTATCCACAACCCCCCACCGCCCGTGCGTCCTGGAATCATAAAAATTTGACCTATACCCAAGACCGGTGTTGAAAGGATTGTACATTCTGTTGTTCGGGTACATCCTGTTTATAATCCCAGGATTCGTTGGCCCCATCCCTGATGCTGGTCTCTGGTTATGCAAACCCTGAAATCCACAAAGTAGCAGGCATCAGCAGAAAAAATAATTGTTACATAGGAGATGACTACAATTTTCATTGCAATAAGGGGCTGCTTGATTGGGGGAGGAATTGGGAAATGATGATGGAATTCCATTCCCAAGCACACCCTGCAGGACTTTTCCCTTCTTTGGTAAGCTACAAAATGCAGCTAATGCTCCGGTCAATTTAACCACAGCAAATGCAACATCCATTTGATGCTGTTTTGCAGCTTACCAAACAAGGAAAAGTCCTGCGGGCCCCACTTGGAAGTAGAATTCCACCTCCATTTCTCCACCTTGAAGCAAAACCAAACAAGCCCTAAAATTTATGAAAATACTAAAGATAAAGAATACAATGCAAATGAATCATTAATCTCTCAATAATCTATCAAAAGCACATACCAATGAGACTAGCATGTTCCCAACCTCAATTTAATAAAAATATAATATACATAGATGCCCATCAACACACCAAACAACAGCTCAAATTGACCCCCAACAGCAGCATACAATCTGCCAGCATTTGCCCTAAATATAATGTTCTTTATTATGTGAGTATGTGCATACTATACATGTATGCCAGTGCAAAGTGCGTACCATGAGGTGAGGGAGGGGATGCAGATTTTGATTTCTTCCTGATGCAGAGTTCGTAAAATGTGAACCAGCTGAAGCAACAGCGTTGTTTATAGTCAGCCTGTGCTGCGAATCAGGGAATACAGAGCCATCATACCAAGGTAAAGGAGATCGGTTTCCATCAAAACTAAATCTTGGGTCCGAGTAGCCAGAGGAAGGAATCCCACTAGGTAAAGCACCTCGACTATATGAATTGTTCAACGCCAAGGAAGAATTTTGTGGGCTTTGCTTCTGTGGAATAGATCCATTATTTCCATTTGCAGTCCCATTAGCAACTCCATTTGTGTTCACTTTAGCTGCATCAAGAGAAATAGGTGGCTGGTCTGGAGCAGCAGAGGTAGAAACAACTTCTCCTTTGGACGTTGGAGCTTGGTTAGGAGCATAGGGTGCAGGTGAGGGTGTCTGGTAGTAAGGTGCAGGATATTGGTAATGTTGGCCATAGAGCTGACCATCATGCCCTATAGTCGGAACTGGGGAAGCCGGAGATGGATATGGTCCATAAGGAGCATATCCATAACCAGCATGATACATATCTCCATAAACTCCCTGCAAAATACCAAGCAAATTATCAGGGAAATAGTTTAGCTGTAAGGAGGTTAAGGACACATCCTTTGGAACATTTCAACTTACTAACATTCTTTTTTATAGGGTTCAAAAAATATGTCACGAAAAAAATTCAAAACCAATTACTTTTTGAGCTAAATACAAATATATACCAACAATACAGAAAGGTAAACTGCTTAACTAAAACAAGCAACAACTAATATTAATTACAGAGAAACAAATTAAGATTTACAGACAAGCAAATATTATTATTATCCTTACAACAACAGAGATCAGTTTACCATTTCAAATGGAATAATGATCTAGTAATGATCCTTACCGGAGGAGGCATCTCCACTCCATCGTACCTAGGGTAATCCTCATCGTAACCTGAAAATCCAACAAAAATTCATTGAATCAGCATTCAATCACAGACATACCAAACCCACGCGAGGCCAACTTTAAAAATACATGAAACAGAAGTGCTAGAAATTTAGCAACACCACCACAAGAAGCATCAAACGCAGTATGGACGAGTTTAATTACAACTGGTTAGAACCTAAAGATGGGCACTATATAGCGCATGTCTATGCAACATTAACAAATTTGCACACTCGACAACAAACTAAAGACGACTACCTTAGATCCTACACATCAAATAACTTGATCACAGAAAGATGGGAGACTATTTATCTTACCTCCAAACATATACGGCGACGCGTAACCATTATGGAAATACCACATGTTTGAATCCATGTTCTGAAGTACAGGCGTCCCAGACCGATCCACGGGCAGGATTGCTGCACTGTGCTTATTCCCACCATTCAAAGCAGCATGCTAAAACAACCAATCAGGGCAAGATATCAAACAATGTCCCAGTTTAAATTGCCAGCCTGTGTAACTTATGGAAGCATATACGCTAAAATCAGGATAGAAGTATATTCTAGTAAAGCATATATACCTTCTTCGTGACATCGGGAGCATCATGGGCCTTGGTCTTGGGCTCCAACGAGAGCTTCTGCAGCAAATCAGCAGCTTCTTTGACAGAAAAGTTAAGGACAAAACCCCGTCTAATAGATGATCATGGCATATGAGCTAAATCTTATGCTAAACCATGATTATGTCAATAGTTTCCCCAAAAAAAAAAAAGCTTTTTTCCCCACCTTAGTAAAATTGAAGAAAGGTAGATTGTAGTAACTATAATTAACCATAAAAAAAATTCAAATAGCTAATCTTCTAATAATACCTCCCTTTCTTCGCTTGTTTATGCTAAATATCAATTAATAAGATCTCAATTTAGTTAAAAACATAAAATCACGAAAATTCGAAAAGAAAAATCAGCACAGATCTCTATTCGGTCATTAAAACCTCTCACGTAGCTGAAATCTCATAACTACAAACAAAATCAACGAATCAAACACAACTCCAGTACCCTTATGAGCCCTAACTCCAATTGAAAAACCCTAAGATCCAAGGACAAGCCCTTAATAATCCCCACGCCCTAGCACGAATAAGTCAACAAAACAGTAGTACCGCAAATCGAAACCCTAAGATCCAATAACCAGCAGATCTCAAAAACCACAACAAAACCCTAACAAAAACTAGAAAAAAAGGATACGATCAGCTGCTGGAGCGACGGCCGCCATGGTGAGATCTGGAGATCGGAGGAAGATGAGGTGTTGCAGATAGATTCGAATCGAGAGCGAGAGAGTTTCCCAAACCCTGACCCTAGGAGAGAGGGAGGGCAGAGAGGGAGAAACCCTAACCCTAGGAGAGAGAGAGAGAGGGAAGCAGTCGAAGCCGCCACACAAAGGGGTGCGCGAGTGGAGAGAGAGAAAGAGGGGTTTAGGTCATGAGAAAGCGGTGATTCAAATAGCACCACGGATCCGCCTCCCAAACCGGATACATTTTTTTATTCGCATTATAATGAATTGAATGAATGGATTGGGGGCCGGTCGAGTTGAGAATTGGAAATTGCCTTTCGGCTCTCGGCTTGCTTCGTGGCAAAGAAATCCCAGGCTCGACCTTATGTGGACTGTTTCTACTGGATCTTAGCTACTAGATATGTTTTTGTAAGAGGCAGCCTGGGGATGGGCCTGTGGGCTTTGGGCTAGCAGCTAATGGGTATTTTTGGCAGTTTTTTTGTTTTTGATTTTGCTAATAGCACTCCCCCAGCCTAAATAGTTGTCTACAAAACAACTCCTTTTTCTTTTCTTTTTTCTTTTCTTTTTTTTTTTTTTTTTTGGGAATTTTTCTTGCATTCTCTCTTTTTGAAACAAAGTTCAAGACAAGTCGAGTCCAAATAGATTATCAAGGGAAATAATCCGTGAAGAGTTGTCAAAAAGAATGATTCAAATAATAAGCAAGTAGATAGTAGACGAGTTATAACATGATTTATCTGAAATTAGTCTCATATCTATGTCTTTTTAAAAAAGAGGAGGTACAATCTCTCATTAGCTCTCTCTCTCTCTCTCTCTCAAGATTACATGTTCCATTTTTTCTAGAATTGACAAAAAAAAAAAATTATGTGTCTCTTTTGGAAGGATGGATATTTATAATTGAAGATTCATGGAAGAGTAGGAGCCGTAGTTGATCTTGAATTTAGTAATTTTCTTATTTATAGATAGATTTGATTGAGTTGAGAGACTTGATTTTCGTATCAAATATAATTATAATTGATATGTGACTCTTCGGACTTAATTGCCTTATCGAAATCTATTTATCGTGGACCGTTAGAGTTAAACTTCTATGAGCTTTGATGTTGGGCTTTTTGATTTGAGTATGTGACATACAAATTATGTAACAATAAAAGTTATCAGTGTTTTACTAAGGACATGTTGCTGTTGAATTGTTAGGAACTGGTACAGTAGATGTTTTAGGCAATTTTGTACAAGAAAAACAGCTGAATCATAATTTGGTTTCTAAATGGAAATTATAATTCAATGAGTTATCTTTCTAATGGCTTAAAAATGAGATTAATTGAAGTCAAGGAAAAATTATGACTGTTTAATGGAAAACTATAGAATATGCAAAACATGGACAGATATGTATGCTAGTAATATGCACGATATAGCAAATGTAATTAACTCATGATAGATACAATATTAAACATTTATAATCATTCAAATGGATTATCAATATAACAGGTGTCAAAGATGAAAATTTTGTTTGTATATATGCATGTATACATGTTCATTTTTCTCAAAATACAAGCAAAATATAAAGTATTAGTTTGAAACTTTATAGCACAATAAAATATGCAATTGAAATATAAATCTAAATAAAAGTTCCATCTTTAGGTGTTTAACATGAATTTGACACGGTCTAGGGTATTTCTAAATCAAAGAAACTCAATTAACTCAATTTGAGAGCATATTCTTACGGATTTTTTTAGCCCAAATCGGAAAAAATCAAAATTAATTTAATTAGCCTCCAAAAGTTGATGAATCGCACTAGAATCAACCTCAAGATGGAACATAAGTGCTAAAAAAGATAGTCTTGAGTTGTTAGAGAAGATTAGATCTTAATAGATGAGATAATACTAAAAAAATAAGGCTCAATTGGTTTTATGGTAGATTTTAGGATCTTTTAGGCGGATTTATTAGCAATTTCTACAAAAAAATAGAGAAAAATTGGGTCGTGGTCTCAATATAAGAAACAAAAAGGATGAAGAGAATTTATGTAAAAATTTTAAAATTTTTGGAGTTAATTTAAGGGGTTATATCCGAAACCAAAGTAAATTAAATTATGAATAAATTGCCCTTTAACTTCCCAATATTTATTTGCATTGGAGTCAATTTCTATCCCAAATAGTCAAATAAGACTATTGAGTTTTAAATTGAGATATACAAATAATAGAATTGAAATTTTTATTAAATTAATTATTTTAATCAGTATTGGTCCAAAAAACAACCAGTCCAAAATAATTTCAAAAATGCAAAAAATATAATAATGTTAGATGAATAATTTCTCTCAGGTGAAATTTTTAATCTCAGTCCGAAATCAAAAATAAAAATCAATTTACTCGATATATGTCGAATCAATATCCAGCCTCCCAAATTGGTACAGACAATACAAAATAAACCGATACAAAAATATTGTATTAATGACTATTGCAGTAATAATAATGCACTTTACGAAATCGAAATCCAATTTACAAATTGCAAGATAAATTCAGTAAAAGAAATATCATTACTGATCTGTGTCGTCATTTTAGTTTGAATATCAATTGTTTCAAAAAACTCTCAATAAATCATAATAAATCAATAAGTCATGATAATGATGACTTTGAACTCGGAATCCAGATTTGAGATATTGAATGCAAAATAGAATCAATGTACTATTTATTAAACCGATATGATATCTAAGTCCTACGTTGATATAATTAATACAGAATATACTGACATAGAAACATTACTAGTTGGACAGCTACAAAGAGAACAAGTGTGATCTTTTGATCAACAATGAAGAAGCATGTAACACCCCCACTCGGAAACTGGATAGTGGATACCAATAATATATTCTTATAGGAATATGGTAAGCCTCTGGTATATACTCATTGTTGCTATAGTTAGAATCAACACAGATTTCTCTCTAAAAAAGACTAGATATTTTTCTATTAGTTTTAGAGAATCATTATAAACTACATTAACACTAATTTTATATCTAATGTGAAACTATTCTAACTCCAAGTACAACAGGTATTATATTTTACTATGATTTTAAGATCTAATGTCCTTTTCATATTGGCACAGTAATATATTAACACTTCACCAGATGATATTGCATTCTATGGATGATCTCTATAGACTGTACATTTGACCTGCTATAATTATGTGATATTTCGTCTAACACTTAGATTTATGTATCACTTAGTTACGAACAATTCCGACTGGTGTCTGGCTCTAATACCATTTGTGTTACGAAAGACAGATATCTTGTCCACACAAATAGGCACCCAAAATAGTGCCACATAAGAATTAATGCAAAAATAAGAGAATATACAAAATTTAATGAGATTCGGTAAATATTACCTACATTCTCGGACGCCAATAATCAATCCACTATCACCAAAGTTTTAAATTTACAAAGATCTCTGGTAAATTAGAAAGTTTCCCAAGAATTAGAGAATTTTCCCAAAATCCAAAAATCCAAAATTACAACTTGGAATTTTTCAGATTTGAAAACTTCCCAAAATAAAAACTGTTTTCTCAGAACAGTTTTATATAATAACTAATTATTTTTGGATACTCAAAACCAAAAACACAAGGCCCTATTTATAGGACTCATGGGTGGTGTCTCTTTAGCACCCAGCCGATGTGGAACTAAAAGAGCCACCCAAATTCAACAATCTCCACCTTGGTGAATATGACCCACATCGTAAGCGCCTCCAAATGAAAATCTTCAAACTGCCAAAATATTGAGCAAATCCAAATAATACTTAAATTTGGTCAAAGTCACTATCTTGGTCATCATATCAGCGGGATTCTCTGCAGTTTCAATCTTATGAAGTAGTATCTTCTCATCTTCAATAATTTCCTGCACAAAATGATACCTGACGTCGATATGCTTTGTACTTGCATGATAGACTTGGTTCTTTGCGAAGTGAATTGCACTTTGGTTGTCACAATACACAATAATCTATTTCTGAATAATCCCCAAATCTTCAAGCAATCCCTGTAACCAAATTGCCTCCTTTACAGCCTCTGTAACTGCCATATATTATGCTTCTGTAGTAGACAGAGTAACCGTGGACTGCAAAGTAGACCTCCAACTTACTGGTGCTTTAACGAGAGTAAACACATAACCAGTAGTTGATCGACGTTTAGCCAAATCACCTGCGTAGTCAGAATCAATATATCCAACCACATACTGACCAAGAGTATCATCACACTCAAATACCAAACTAACATTTACGGTATTAAGAAGATATCGTAAAATCCATTTCACAGTCTGCCAATGTTCTTTTCCAGGATCATGCATATACCTGCTTACAACGCCAACTGCCTGGAAAATGTCAGGTCTCGTATACACCATAGCATACATTAAACTACCAACTGCATTTGAATAAGGAACTTTCGACATATACTCACGTTCCTCATCTATGCTAGGAGATAAACCTACACTTAACTTGAAATGAGAAGCAAGTGGGATACTCACAGGTTTTGATTGCTCTGTCATGCCAAAACGCTGTAGCATTTTCTTCAGATATTATTTCTGAGACAACCAAACATTTCCTCTTTTTCGATCTCTGCTTATCTCTATGCCGAGAATCCTTTTAATTTTACCCAAATCTTTCATTTCAAACTCTTGATTCAACTGAACTTTTAACATTTCAATCTCTTCTTGGCTCTTTGAAGCTATTAACATATCATCCACATATAAGAGTAGATAAATGAATGACTTATCATGTAGCTTGCGAAAATACACACAGTGATCAAATTTACTTCTAGTGTACTTTAAACTTATCATAAATTGATCAAATCGCTTATACCACTATCTCGGAGATTGCTTCAATCCATACAATGATTTATTCAATTTGCAAACCCAATTTTCTTTTTCAGCAACCTTGAATCCATCTGGCTGAGTCATATAGATTTCCTCTTCTAAATCACCGTGTAAAAACGCAGTTTTCACATCAAGTTGATTTAGTTCCAAATCAAACTGTGCTACTAAGGCTAACATAATCCAAATAGAAGACTGTTTAACGACTGGAGAAAATACCTCATTATAATCAACTCCTTTCTTCTGAGCGTAGCCTTTCGCCACTAATCTTGCCTTGTAGCGAACATCATTTTTGTCAGGAAATCCTTTTTTCTTTGTAAATACCCATTTGCACCCTATTGCCTTCTTATCTTTAGGTAGTTGAGCTAACTCCTAAGTTTGATTCTTCTGAAGAGACTTCATCTCTTCATCCATTGCTTTCTTCCACTTTTTATCTTCTGAACTTCTAATTGCTTCTTTATAGGTAGAAGAAACATCATTTATAACAGGAAGTGTATAGGCCACCACTGTATTAAGGAAACGAGCAGCTTTTTTAATTTCTCGACGTGGCCTGTCATATGCAATTGAGCTTGGTTGCTGTGGAGGTTCTTGGGTTAAAACCTCTTCTTCTTTTTCTTCGACATCCTTCTCTGCCATTGGACTGTCGATATAAACTGGGTCAAATCTAGCTTTTCCAAACTCCACCTGTTGCGGAGCACTCTCCACCTGCTGCTGAATATTAGTGGTCTTCTTTTCTTTTCCAGAGTTACTAAGTGTCACCTTTTTCAACATGGCAGATTCATCAAAGGTAACATCCCTGTTAAAAATAATTTTCTTTGAATTTGGACACCAAAGGCGATAACCTTTTACTCCCGAGCTTATTCCGATGAACAATGATTTCTTGGCTCTTGGATCTAACTTAGACTCCTTTACATGATAATAAGCAGTGGAACCAAACACATGTAAATAATCATAATCATAAGCAGGTTTTTCAGACCATACCTCAATCAGTGTCTTACCTTCAATCACAGCCGATGGTAATCGATTAATGAGATGACATGCATAAGTCACTGTCTCAGCTCAAAATCCCTTAACCCAGCATTAAGCAACATATATCGAACTTTCTCCAGCAAAGTCCTGTTCATTCGTTCTGCTACCCCCATTTTGTTGTGGTAAATCTGTATTGGTGAAGTGTCGAACAATACCTTAATCTTGGCAAACTTTCAGAAACGGATCACTTTTATACTCATCGTCGTTATCTGATCTAAGCTTCTTTATCTTTCTGCCTGTTTGAGTCTCAATCATCTTTTTCTATTTTAGAAAAATTCCCAACACTTCATCTTTAGTTTTCATCAGATAACCCAAACTTTTCTAGAGTAATCATCAACAAAAGTAACAAAGTAATGCATACCTCCCAAAAAAGGTGTTCTAGTAGGACCCCAAACATCAGAGTGAATATAATCCAAAATTTCTTCAGTATTATGGATAGCAGTGCCAAACTTTACTCTTGTCTTTTTTCCCATGACACAATACTCACAAAAATCTAATTTGCCGGTTTTTGCACCTTTTAGTAAGCCTTTCTTCGCTAAATTTTATAAAACTCTCATACCTACATGACCAAGTCGCATGTGCCACAACATAGATATTTCTGCATCTGTATCCTCTTCAGAGACTATAACTACTGATCCAATAACTGTACTACCCTGAAAGTAGTATAAGTTATTTTTCCTCGTACCTTTCATCACTACAAGTGCGCCTGAAGTGACTCTGAGAACTCCATCTCGGATAGATATAGCGAAACTTTTTGCTTCTAATTCTCCCAAAGAGATGAGATTCTTCTTTAAATCTGGTGCATATCGAACATCTGTCAAAACTCTGGTTGATCCATCATGATTCTTTAAACGGATTGAACCTATCCTAATTGTCTTGCAAGAGCTGTCATTTCCCATAAAAACAGCTCCTCCATAAACTCTTCAAAATTGAAAAACCACTTATTTTAAGGACACATATGGTAGGTGCATCCAGAATCCAAAATCTACTCATCAGAATGAGAAACTGAAGGTAGACCAACCAGTGCAAAATCTGAGTCATCATCTTCACACTTGGCTACATATGCATAGAATCAGCCTTGTCCTTATCTTTCTTCTTCAACTTTGGACAATCTTTCTTCCAATGCCCTTTTTTATGACAAAAAGCACATTCATTTTTATCAGATTTGCCTCTTGATTGGGATCTGCCTCTCTGATTGGATTTACGATTTTGAGATCGGCCTCTGGCAGCATACACCTCAGTTGTATTATACCCATACTCTTTCTGATCTTTCTTTCTGATCTCAGAATTATACAATTCTTTGTATATCTTATCAAAAGTCACCTTATCCTTACCACGAAGGAGAGTAGTGACAAAGTGATCATACTCATCAGGAAGAGAAGCCAACAATAATAAAGCCTGATCTTCATCTTCAACAGTCACATCCAAATTTAACAAATTTGCTATTAATTTATTACAAGCAGCAATGTGATTGTTGATAGATGTACCTGGTTGATTCTGGAAGCGGAACAATTTCTTCTTCAAATAGAGCCGATTCTCAATGCTCTTTTTCATAAACTTGTTCTCCAGCTCATTCCACATCTTACTTACAGATGTCTCTTTCATGAAAGGATATTTTTGTTCCCTTGTGAGACAAGATCGGATAGTACCACATACTTGGCGATTAATTTTTACCCATTCTTTATCGGTCATCTTCTCTGACTTCTTATCTTCCAGAGCAACATCCAACTCTTACTGATAAAAAATATTCAAGACTTTGCACTGCCACATACCGAAGTTGTTGCGGCCATCAAACTTCTCAACTTCAAACTTTACATTAGTCAGAGTAAGCTTAGATGGTGTAGACGAAGAATCTTCTGTCATTTTTCAATAATTTGCCAAGGTCGAATTTTCGGCTCTGATACCACTTGTTGCGAAAGACAGATATCTTGCCCACACAAATAGACACCCAAAATAGTACCACACAAGAACTAATGCAAAAAATAAGATAAGACACAAAATTTAACGAGTTTCTGTAAATATTACCTACATCCTCAGGCGCCAATAATCAATCCACTATCACCAAAGTTTCAAATTTACAAAGATCTCTGGTAAATTGGAAAGTTCCCCAAGAATTATAGAATTTTTCCAAAATCCAAAAACCAAAATTACAGCTTGAAATTTTTCAGATTTGAAAACTTCCCAAAATAAAATCTATTTTCTCAGAACAGTTTTATATAATAACTAATTATTTTTGGATACTCAAAACCAAAGACACAAGGCTCTATTTATAGGACTCATGGGTAATATATTTTTAACACGCAGCCGATGTGAGACTAAAAGAGTCATCCAAATTCAACAATTTGTAATGCCCCCACCCTTAAAACTAGACAGCGAATCGCCGACAATATATTTTTATAAGAATATGTTAAGTCTCTAGTAGAATAACAATAGTTAGAATAATTTATAATCAACTACAGATTCTTTTCTCAATACTAGCCAAGATTACTTTATGAGTTAATGGGAATCATCATAAACTATACTAAATCTTGATTCTTATTCGATTTGGGAATATTCGGGGTAGGGATATGACATGGTCTTATTAGTACCTCTTCAACGACGACTTCTTCTCCAACATAACTCCTCTTCAATAGACTTAAATCCATAGATACAACTCCTCGTCAATAGACAAAACTCCTCTTCAATATATTTATTTACACTTTGCCTCAATATCCATCCCCAAACTAGTAATCTGCTTGAAGCTGCCAATAAGCAGATCTTGTACGCCTCCAAAAGTGCATGGATGAATTAAAGAGTGACTGGGTTGAAGAACTGTTAGGAGTTCTCTCGTTATACAAGACAACCTACAAAGCCTGTATGGTGGCCACTTCGCCTTGCCTATGGTATAGATGCATTTGGTCTTTTTAAGAAAATGAAAAAAAAATTTACATGTCAAAAAATTAGAAAATATATGGAAAATAGATAAAAAATTATAAGATGTGTGGTACTGTTTTAAAAACTAAATAAAGTTTTATCGATCACAAATTTAATAAATTTACATATATTTATATGCAACTTGTCATTCAAATAAAAAATTAAGAATTATTACGTAACAATAGTATAAGAACATTTCAATTAGGTTGGCACTCACTCATCTATTTTTTATCATGTGTAAATATTTCTTAAAAAATATTATATGTTATCAAATCTACTTCTAAGTCTTTAAGTGCATTCTGTGTGATATCCACACCATTTAATTCTTACTGTTACTTCTTTTCTTTACTGTCGATCAATCCTCAAGCAAATAAGTGCTTGCATCTCTCTGCATCCAAACTAGTTGTCATCTTCGATTATCTAGCCTCCTATGTTAAACGCACCCTCATAAATTAAAGTTGAAACTTGCACTGTTAGTAAATTGTGGGTCATGTGGAAAACAACTAGATACAAATTAGTGATCCAATTTACTTTCACTATTCCAAAATTTAAAAATCATCTTCATTGCTAAGGATTTGTACTAGTGAAGCAAAAAAAACATCTATCAACTTTAGAAGTTTCTCTTATTGATGATTCTAAGGTACCACCTCTAGCAATAATAAAGTTTATTAAAGAGTTTCTTGACATAAAATCCTTACTTTTACTTGGACTAGATCTTTGCTAAGCCTGGGGTTGGTGAGTTTTTATATACCCTTTAAACATAATCTAAAATAACAATGAATATCAAACTTATATTGATAATTTTATTATGGCTCAAGGTATAAATATTCAAAGAAATTACTAACCCCTGTTTCTTTCACACCGAGGTTATTAAGTATACAAAAAGAAAAATTGTGAATAGGCAAAAAAATATTTAACAAATACTTGCATTTTGTTTATAATGGGTCTAAAATTAAAATCGTTAACAAGCTTATTAAAACTTGATTGAATTCATGAATTTATAAAGTTGCATGTGGGATAGTTGGATAATAACAACTGGATAAATAAACAGTGGAAGCATAAAAAATTTGAAAAATATTTTGTAGAGACATAACAATCTCCTACTTATATTCTTTAATTTTATCTGATTGATGATTAGGATGAAACCATTAAAAGCCGAAATAAATGCATCATGGAAAGGAGGAATATAGATATTCTACCGCTAAATTATTATTACTATTTGCAATATCAAGAGTAAGAGTAAAAATTTTATCAGAAAGTTTAAATTAGAGTAATTCTTGAAAAATTATTTTCTAAAAAATTTCTCTCATGTCTGCATTATCAAAAGAAATAAAGGAAATAACCCTTATTTGTTTGCCAAAAATCATAAATCTAATGAGCAGTTATGCATAGAAAAGATTTTCGATCTCTAGATTACTAAATATTCGAAGTAAGCATAGTTTTACATTTAAGACTTTTAAAATAAGTCGGTTAATCGTGATGTAAGACTTTGTATTGGTAAGTTTGGCAAGAAAAGGGTTGAAAAGTAGGAGCAAAACTACCTCTAATCATTTCTATATAATATAGATTTTCTACCGTAGTAAATTGATTATTTTTTAAAACAACATACATGACTATTATCTTACGTACTCTAGTTGTAACAAAAAAAATAAAAATAAATAAATAGATGCAAGTACCTAATACTAAAAATTGAGAGAGAATGGATTGTCAAATATTGATTGGCCGCCTGACCTTCGCTATGGGCTGTTTATGCTGTATTATGTGGGTTGTCCTTGTCGAATGTTGCCAATTAGGAGTTTGCCGTAGACTGGACTCTTCGCTTTGATGCTGGTAACACTGTCTGCATCGTCTTTAATATCGATTGAGCCCTCTTTGTTGAAGTTGGGATAGTTCGAGAACCGATTGGAGAGGTAGATGTCACTTGGGAAGAGATAAGGCCGACGAGTGTAACCTCCTCCTGCTAAACATCGAAGAAATAAAAGGATGATACCATTGCAAAATTAATAAATTAAAAAAAACCAAATTTAAAAAAATTTAGAGAGATTAAGAGTTTTTTTTTTTTTTTTTAACTTGAGAGACAGATTAGAGAAAGTTTTTATAGGGAGAAATGAAAATGGGGTGCATCTATTTAAAGATATAGTCCAAAATCAAAAAGACCAAACCCCCTTCCCCCACTAGCCTTTTTAGGCTTTAGGAGGTATTTTGGTTAAAAAAAAAAAAAATCCCAAAAACAGCCAAAAATCTCCAAGTTGGGGGCCTACTGCACCCGATCCACATAGCTCAGTCCTGGGCTTCGGCCCAACCGCGCTCAGATCAACTCTAAGCATTACAATTTTTTAGACAGGTCTAAAGTTTTTTAGAGTTTTCTTAAAATAGACCATTTCTTTAATGAATTTCTGTGTTACCAATAAGGCATTTGAGCAAGACTTGTATTGAACAAGATAATCAAATAAAGATATAAAAAGTTTATTAAAGAATTTATTCTACTTTATAATTCTAAGATCAATAAAAATATACAAGTTCATTAAAGAATCTATTCAATTTTGCCTTAATGTTAGTGACACTGCCTACATCGTCTTTGATTTTGATACGTTCAAAAAAGTTCCACCCCTCGAATCGAGCCTTCTTTGTTGAAGTTGGGATAGTTGAAGAATCAATTGGAGAGGTAAATGCCATTTCGAGGAAAGTAAGACTGATAAGTGCAATCTCCTACTGTTCAACATCGATGAAATATGAAGATCATACTATTGCAAATAAATAAACTAAAAATATATTAATTTAAAAATCTCTCTAGAGAGATGAAAGTTTTTTTTTTTTTTTTTTTTTTTTTTTTTTTTTTTTTGACTTAAGAGATATATTAGAGAATTTTTTTTTACGGGAAGAAATGAAAATGAGATGCATCAAATGCAACCAAAACTCAAAAAGACCAAGCCCCTTCCCCAACCAGCCCTTTTAGCCTATTGGAGGGTATTTGGTAAAATAGACTATTTCCTTTATGAATTTCTGTGTTACCTCTTAGGCATTTGAGCCCGACTTGTATTAAACAAAATAATCAAAATAAAGATGCATAAGTTCATCAAAAAATCTATTCTACTTTACAACTCTAAGATCAAATAAAAATATACAAGTTCAAATAATATATTCTACTTTATAATTCTAAAATATGTCGCATGAGCATCCTCCTTTAGGATCCCGAGTCTTCCTGACTCTATAGTATGAGCTAGTTAGACTCCAAATTTCTCCTGAATATAATATAAACTCGTCAGACTTCAAGGCAATCCAAAATCAGTATCCCTACATAACAAGCTCTCTCTTGCAAAAGCAAGTTTGTCTGGAAGTAAAATCAGTATCGCTACATAACAAGCTCTCTCCTGCAAAAGCAAGCTTGTCTGGAAGTTTATCTCCTACTAGTAGGACGCTTACTCAAAGTCGAGATGAAGTATTCAGAGTAGAACTACATGCACATGTCATCCATATATCATAGAGTCTCCTTGAGAGTGCTAAAACAAACAAGTGATAAAGGCAAATAAGTTTAACGTAAGTTTTTTTGTTACAAGACAAGAGAACAAAAGATACGAAGACCCTTAGGGGGCTGCTACCTTGGGCTTTGGCTGTCCTGAGGGAACTAGCCTCATAATGTAGAAAATTGCTGTAAAGCTACCAACTAAAGATGATATCCCAAATTCTTTTTCAAAGTCTGTCATTGGGACGCTCATAAAAATGAACTTAATTACTTCTCCATTCCTTGTTATTCAAAAGTTAGTCGACAAAAAGTTCCTTTCCAGATTGGGCAGCAAAGTATGTCCAAGAATTATTGATTTGATCCACTTGGTGTCACAGAGGAAGTTGAAGAGTTTGATGCTAATTGAATATTTATGAGAGAACAGAGCGTATGAAAAGAATTCACAAAGTCTATACCAATGTAGAAAAAAAGGCGCTCTGTAATGCATTACGGAGCGGAGCGAGGCCATTTTGCACCATAGCAGGGCGAAGCAACACTTTGCTGCAGAGCGCTGAGTTTTTTCTGTTTCGTAACGCGAAAAAAACGTGCATTATTTCCACACTTCACGATTCTTTAAATATTGAGCAGTGAACAAAAAACTCAGACCCTAAAACCGACATTTTCTCTCTCCCTCAGCGACTCTTTCCCCCGATTGAAGCCTCCACCTCTCCCGATGCCATCTTTCCACTGTTGTTTCGACTTCAAAACGTCGGCAAGAAGATCCGATCACCTTCTTGAGCCATTATCCTCCTCAATTTCTTGGATCAATCGAAACTTCTCGACCCTAAAACATTACCCCAACTCCGGTAGAGTCTCCAACAACCTCTATAACTCCGGCTATCCTCTAATCTCTGCACAAAACTCTAATTGACCCAAGAACAAAGGTCTACAACCTCCGGTATCTCCGATTCCTCTTCGGCAACTCCAGCTCCACCTCCAGCTTCTTCCACGACCACGGCGGTGGTCTAATTTCTCCTCCGACATTGCGTGATGCTGTGTCTCCGTCCCCAACTCCGATACTGCCTTCCTGGTTCAACACATGTAAGCTTCCCAAAATTTTTCTTCCGATTTGAAATATTAGTAGTTAAAATTCATAAAAAATTATACTAAATTCTTCATTTTGGAGAGGATGATCTAGTTATAATAGATTAGACGATGACACAACTTTATGATTCATCTTATAAGAAGAAACACTATTTTGATTTGTATGACTTATATTCATGTAATTAATTTGTATATTGTGAACTATAAAATATAAACATAATATAAATTGTGTGAAAATTTGTTATGAAGTTTGCTAGAAACTTATAATTTTTTCTACGTCTTTAAAATGATTTTACAGTATTTTTTAATGATTTTTTAGACTTATTTATGAAAATTATTAAAAACAGTTTTGTATTTATTTTAATTAAATAAATATAAAATTGCATAACCTACAATTATGCACATAACATTATTTACTACATAATCTAACCAAAAAAAAAAAATAATGTTACATTAACGTTATCATTATTTTAAACATTGGTTTATAACTAGCATTTGGGGTCAATTTAGTTAAACCAATGCCATACTATTTCATAATTCACATCATAAAGGCAGAGAGAGGGAACCTAAGTCCTAATCTAAGAGTATGGGTATAAATGATAAAGAACACATCTGTAGCAATGGTGATAGCATGATCCTTATCATATCTTCAAGTGATGCTATCTTCAAAAAAAGAGAGGTTCTTACTAAAGAGCTCCACTTTAGTATTGGAAATTTGGTCGTTGATGGATTTCATAGACTTATTAGACATTTATTATTGAATTTGCCTTCCATCATCCTCTTTTTCATGGTATGGGCGATTCTCCTAAATTGAGCTTTTCTCCTCATTTCCAGTAAGGAATCACCGAAATCACTAGAGGAAGAGGACGAAGAGGCAAAAGGCCCAAATTTTGACATGACTATAGACATACAGAGAGAGAGAGACAGAGGAAACAAAATGTAGCCTTACAAAATGGAAGCTTGAAGGGAAAACACGAAAGATTTAAGAATCTTGAGTTCTCTCCAGCAAGATAACAAGGTAGAGAAAAGGTTTCCCTTGAACAGTTGATGAAAATTTATTCCTAAAGCAGGCACTCGATCTTCAAAGTCCACGATGTGACTACTTCCGATTATGTAACTACTTCGTTGATACACTAGTTCCCCATGGCTGATAACTTATCTCAACCATCCCCTAAATATTGACTCTTCAAGAATTTAGAGAGTGTTCACCGGGTTTTAATTTCTATTGAGATAAAATAGGCATGATCTTATACCTTGAATCTCGAGATTAAATCTTAGTTGTTCACATATTTAATGAGGTGATGTGCAGTTAATACACCAGGTTCAACACAAATCTCATCCCAGATAAGCCATGACTCACTTCTCGATGCACTATTTTCAAGTGGATAAGTTGTTCGATTAACTCGCTTCCGTAACGTAGGCGACTTATCCTTAAAGCCAACTCGGTTGCATCAAGTTTCGACTTGCAGCGAGATTGCAACCTTTATATATAGCTTCAGTCTCATTCAAGCAGCCTATTAACCCCATAGAATGTCAGTCTAACCTAAAAAGTCTATAGGTGGTGCCAAGATGGATCCTCCATTCACGCAACCCGCCACTAAAAATCGGTATCGCTTACTATCAGACGAAAGCTCTTGTTGAATTCTCATAATATTTTATAGAAAGTTACCAATATGGAACCACCAAACATGTAAACTTTGTATTAGATATAAGTCCTTCGAACAGTCAAACCAATTTCGGTTGTATTTCTATAATTTTCTATAGAAGGGCGTCAATATTGAACTATCATTCATGTGAACTTAGTGTTAGACATAAGTCCTATGGATAGTAGAACAAACTCTAATTGGATTACCATAGTTTCTTACGGAATAACACCAAGATGGAGGCTTCCTTTCATGCACCTGCTGCTAAAAATGGATAGTTGTCTTGTGAGAAATATAAGTTCTTCAAATAGTTGAACTAACTCCGATTGGATTTCCATAAAATCTTATGGAAAAGTATAAACATGAAACATCTGATCATGTCCAAAACATAACAACTTAGTATTCAAGCTCATTCATCTCCGAGCAGCCTACCCCAGAAGTCTTTCGGGCAACTACAAGTCGCCTAGATTTGTCCTCCCAAAATCGCTACTATTCATACAAAAGGTAGGTGTCCAACTTGCCAGTATTTGGTTCCATGCAACCGAATTCTTTTATTTTTCAGGCATGAGTTTGAGAGACCCAAGGGATCATCCAAATTCACTTACTCACTTGGATTAAGGTTAAAAATGCTTCAAGTTGTCCAACACGAGCTATCTGACTACATACTCCGAGCTGAATACTCCAAAAGCTTATTGGAATAAACTCATGAGTTGAGATATTTGTTGTTTCAAAAATAACCAATCCAAGCTTGGAACATTATCAGAGTCCATCAAGAAATTGGATTTACAAAAACACTCAAACCCGGGAAGATTTATCAAGAGATAACTCAATCCAACCACAATACTTGAGTATCATGAGCCATCCACATGACATCTCGAGGGCTACTGTTGAGATTAAGCCAGAACACAATCTGATTCAACTTCTTCTACATGTACAAGAAAATCTCAGAACTTTCAAAATTATCTGAAAGATAACTTTATTACCGACTAGAAAAATATAAATACATCTCTCCTTCATGAGGAGAGAGATCGAATTTTGATCATACAATTTGTAATTCTTGAGAACTTATAATTAGACAGAAGAGTTTTGTTCATAAGATTTTATATTCAACAGTTAATATAAAAATCATGTCGATTCATCGACGTTCCTCCGAAGATGTAGGCTTGGTATTCCATCAAGTCAAACCTCATTACACATATGCATATCTTCTTCTCCGTTTCATTTTATTTTACAGCTAACCAGTTGTAAGTTGTGGTTTCCCAATATCTCCATTGGTTTGAATCCATCTTGAATCTACTGTGGAGTTGACGGTATTACATTACAACTCCTCCCAAATTTTATCATGAACATATTTATAATTATTTTGCATTATAACTCCCTCGACTTGTTTATTTGCACTGATCTATTTCTTCCTCTCTCCTTATAATTAGATTTGCAGCAACACCCAATTTTAGATGAATAATAAAACACTTATTGAATAATTTTACAACTGAATAGATGTATACAAAATGCTTTTACTTTCCAACCCATATTTTACGATAGTCAAATTTAAACCAACATATTTAAATTCACACATATTACATATTTAATTAGCGAAAGATATGCTTAGTAAGGGTATCGATTATCCATGTGTCAAGGAGAAATTCCAAATGCGCAGCACATTTTACTTAGTGAGCACCACATCCTATAGTAAAAGTAAAGTGATTTACAATATAGGGGAAAATGCTGCTCACCAAGTCAAGTGTGGTGCGCATTTAAAATTTCCCGAACGACAAGTAATGGATCGATGTAGTTGCTCTTAAAAACAAAGATAGACCCAGACATGGTCATAATAGGATAGGGTCCAGGTCAGAATATCCAGACCTGGCCTGACTTGGTTGTACCTAGAATCCGATACCAGTGATAATGGGTTGGAGCTGACTCTGAATTACATGACATGTCCCAATAATAAGCACCCGATCCGAATCAAACATGTGCAGGGAGTTTCCAAAGGAGCAGACCATTTTTCCTAGTGAGTCCAGTTTTTCTAGTGAGCCTATCCTCTCTTTTCTAAAAAAAGGGTTTTCTTAGTAAGCACACCAATATCCCAATAATACCATTACTTTCTTTTTCTCCCACTTTTCCCTTCCTTCTCCCCCACATCCATTTTTCGCTCTCTCCTCTCCATTCTAAGGCCGGCCAAATCTCAAATCCAAAAAACCAACTCCTCTCTTTCTCTTTCCCTTCTCTACCTCTTCTAATCGTTCATCTTCCTCTTCTCATTTCCTACCTCCTTCTTTATCCAAATTTTTTTCTCTTCGATTTGGCCACCACCGCCGCTGATCCAACTCACACCGCCCACCCGCCGCCCCATCGTCGCTTGTTGGCTCGCCCCGTCGTCGCTTGTTGGCTCGATGTGGGTGAGATCTCTTCTTTATTTAGCATTTTTTTTTTTATTTTGGTCTCTTTTTTTGGAGCAAAGAATGAGAAGCATTTTCGTCTCTCTGTTTTTTTTATAGCAAAGAATGATTTTTTTTTACTTATTTTGTAGATTTTATTGATAATTTTGAGGATTAGAGGGAGAATTTTTTCCAAAAGTTCGAATTTGATTTTGAGAATCCAATATTTTGTTTTTCAATTTATTTATACTTTCTATTAATTGATTGATTTTCTTAACCTTAAATTATTCCTAAATTAATTTCTTCTAATTGTTCCCTTATTTTTTATTTTTTTTAGAAATAATGGATTTCTATATTTTATTTTTACAGAAAAAATTAGCAAAAGAACAAAGCCGCTCGCTCTCTCGAAAACTCTCCGAATTGTTGGATTTTGAAATTGGATTCAAAATGGAGAATGAGGAAAATGCTGATGGTAAATGTGTTATGGTAGTCGAGAGCCATGGAGTTGATGTATTTCATTTGGGCAGTAGCATGAAATGAGATTGTATCTTTTAAAAGTTTGATAGATAATGCTTGTATTTTAACAGATTAGGTTAAATAAATGCCTAATCTTTATTGTAAATTCTGGCAATATTCTTGTTTTGATTCGGAATGCAAATGATATTACTTCAGAATGTTGCAAGATTTGATTTTGATTTATGGACCAATACATTAGTTGGAATGATCATCTATAAAATACTTTTTCTTTGTGTTTGTTCCTTATTGTTCTGGTGAGCATATGTAAATATTTATCAATTTTGAAAAAACCGAATTGAATAGAAATGGAAACTAAATCGAATAAATTCTGTTTAGTTGGAAAAAAATGTCATTTATTTGGGAAAATAAAATAAAATAAAAAGGGAATTGCTATTGCTAGGAATTGAACCCAAGGCACTCGTGTGAGTGATGAGAATACTCACCACTATACTACAATGACTTTATGGATAATGGGACGAAAAAAGACTTATTTATAGTGGTCTTTATCTCCTGGACGAAAAAAAGACAAAAATTAACTGTCCGGACTAAAAAAATTTCGTCCGGACTAGAAGTCCAGATAGATATTGAACCGTCCGGACTGCTAGTATTGGAGAATAGTTCAGACTTTGAATTTTTTTTTTTTCATATTTTTTATCAATCCGCACTGTTTATAGGATTTTTGAGTAAATAAAGACCTAATAAAATCAATTTTCGAATTTAATTTGTGAGATAATTTAATATAGAAAAAATTTGATAGAATAGTTGTGGGTTTTAGTTTTTTTTTTTTTTTTTTTTTTGGATTAATTGATCTGTAGTTTGAGAAAAAAAGGAGAGGAGAGATCGAAGAAAGGGATATTTTAGTCTAAAAAATTCGATGGCAAGCTTGTAATATGAAAGAAGTTTTTAAGTAGGCTCACTAGGAAGAATAGTGTGCCCCTCTAGAAACTCCCGTTGGAGCTGACTTCGAATTACAATAATACGCACCCGATCCGAATCTAACATGTACATGTGCACCCATGGGTCTGGTCCAGGCTTAAATCCACAACCCCTGACTTCACTTCGGATCTCTCTCCCCGAACCCAAAACCCAACCCGATATCAGCTCTATCAGTTCAATCTGAATGTGAGTTGCAGCACTTTCCATTAAACCTAATTCTATAAGCATCTTCAGAGGTCAAGATGCTCAGTTGATATCATGTGTTCTGATCAAATGTCACGAAAAAGTTTCGAGTATTTGCATTACAAACTCCCTTACAAGCTAGAAAAAAGAGCAAAGGTTGCAGAGCGAGTACTTCTGCAACCAAAGGAAAACAATCATGCAAAAACAAACTGCTGCTTGATTGAACTACCCAGGTGTTGGGCGACCACATAACAAGGACAAGAAAGAAAGAAAGCAAGAAAATGGTACTGTAAAGTTTCAGTTACCATGGTCCTCAACACAAGTTTGTACTTCAAAATGGTCCAAAGGCCTCCCAACAATTCGATGCATTCTTCATGGAATTGATTGTACAATCACGACAGTAGAGTAAAAAGATCCTCACTTACTATATACAATTCTAATTTTGTCTTCGGTCTTCCCACCATAAATTACAGTACTGAATATAGAGAATTCATGCAATCGATTCCAAAAGTTATCAAGCAGCCAGCTCAATGTAAAGATGTAAATTACTGAAGACTTGGATGCATCAACTCATCCATAGAGCATTGCTGCAAACCAGTTGCAATGTCTGCAGAAAATTTTCGGTCCTGAGGACATCTAAACTCAATTTCTTTGAAATTAC
The DNA here is from genome assembly GCA_036321105.1 of Dracaena cambodiana. Lineage (NCBI taxonomy): Eukaryota > Viridiplantae > Streptophyta > Magnoliopsida > Asparagales > Asparagaceae > Dracaena > Dracaena cambodiana. The sequence goes on from JAYEPQ010000012.1 coordinate 16,181,526, forward strand.
GGTGCAGTTTTTTCGAAACAATGGCCTCCCATAACCTATTCCTAGTTCCAATCACACTGATATCTACTTCAACTGCAGTTCATGTAAACATTTCATTACAACATGAAGAATGTACGTAAGTTGAGTATAACATTTAGACCATTCTCAAGGTAACTTCTATAACATCAATCTACCTTATTGCTTGCTGCTATTCAAACATTAACCTCAACATCATTGTTTTAAATATCCTCAAGATGGTCTATATATCCTCTGATATATCGTTTTTAGGGTCATCCGAGATGATACATTATAAAAAGGGATCATATAGTTTTGCAATATTGCCTAATATATACCTCCGATATATTGGCCGATATGATTCATTTTTTTAAATTAAATTTTTAACTTAGAAGTAGATTTAGGATTCTTACACAATATTATTCCTATGTATAAGGAAAAACCCAAATTGTTTCACCTCTACTCAAATCAACCAAAATTTTAAATTATTTCTATAGAAACTTGAGAGATAGACATCCAGAGAGTTACAAATGCTAAGGATGTACATTGCAAAGCTTATTTAAGTACTAATCAAGACTTAAAATATTCTCCAACCATTCTCTTCTATCTCCACTTCTCTTTTATGTCCTTAATTGCTCAAATACTATTATTGGTATTTTTATTATTGTCATTCTTGTTATTATTATTACTATCAATTTTCTTTGACTATTATCCTTACCGTGCCTGAAACTTAATTATTTCTATAATAAACATTTTCAACTTTATGTGAATCTATTGCATTGTTTAATTTATTCTGTTTTATTTTCAACTTTACCTGAATCTATTACAAAGTTTAATTTATTCTGTTACACTTTTATACATGAGCATGCTTAAACTACCTCTAAGATATCAAATTTATATATTGGATGTGTATATATCACGTTTGATATGAATATCCGATATGAGTTCGTATCCTCGATATATCGTCCAATATCCGCTTTCCGATATGAAATGAACCCATCCGACACAATTCCGATATCGGATATTTAAAACCATGATGCCAATAGAACGAGTTAATAAAGCGAGCCCATACAAAAGAGAACAGGCAAGCCTTTAGCTATAATGCTCTCTGTTTCTCATTTTGAGTTCATATACAGGTCAAAATATACGTCTAAGTGTCAGAGAACAAAATAGATGTTAATAGCTAAATCACCGGAAGCCTCATTACTCCTTCCTCTAATATAGCTGCCAATGACAATCCATTAACTTAAGCTCTTGAAAACAGCAATTGGAAGCCTGCAAGTTCGTCTAACAGAAAATCTATTAAAAGCTTAGTGATGTACAAACTTCTCATTTCTCACTTCATATACTTGAACATAATGATCCATTGACTAGCAATGAAAATTGTAACTGGAAGCCAAGTTTTTCAATTAAAAACTCAGTCGAGTTAAAACCAAAAAAAGGTGGTCACACAATTAATGTGAGCTACATTCACTTATGTAAAAGATGCTGATTGCCGAAAGCAAAATACAACAACAACTTACCATTTTATCCCAAGTACTTGGGGTAGGGTACATTGAATTACACCAAATTGATTATATGGATGGTCCTTTCTCTACTCATTCTTATCCACAATATGTCTTCACTTAGTGCTTTCACATCAATACTCTTTCTATATCACCTACATCTATGTTTTTTTTTTTTGGTCATCCTTCCATTATTTTAAGTTATCCTACGTTGATAAACTCTACTCACTGAATTGGTGCATCCGTAAGTCTATGTCACACATGACCAAACCATCACAGGCGATTTTCTCGCATTCTCTTTTCTTTGGTGCTATGCCAGTCTTACCAAGAATATCTTATTTATCAGTTTATCACTCCTAGCACTACCACACATCCAACGGACTGATGGAGCATGCACATCTCGGTTACACTCATCTTCTGTGACTGATATACTTTTGCAGCCGAGCATTTCATACCATGAAACAAAAATAGGCTAATAACAGTCCGATAAAATTTTTTCTTCAATCTTAATAGAGTGTAAAGAACATATAAAACTCCCATTGCGCTCCTCCATTTTAACCAGCCATCTTGAATTATATGGTTGACATCACTATCGATCTCCCTATCATTTTAGATAGTATAACCCAAATATCTAACTTGATTGCTCATTGGTATCTCTCATTCGTTCAGTGTCATAACTCTATAGTCTAGGGCCCTTTGCTTACTTAAACTTGCACTCTATATGCTCTACTTTGGACCTACTTGACCTAAAACCTCGAGATTTTAAGGTTTGTACAACTCGCCTAATCTCTTAGGTGTTTGTATTGGTTCTTCTATATTGGTCACTCCGAACTAGGGTTCCTGGATAGATCAATGTTTAATTTCGGACTCCAATAATTTTATTTTGCATTCTGTACCTCGTATTTGAATTCTAGTCTTGGGATATCTATCATCATGAATTATTATAATTTTCTAAGAATTTTCTAGAACAGTTATAGGTAACATTAATTTAGAACTCTATCCATGAGATCATCATCTACATGCTATGATGATCATGTGATTCATCCGAATAACTTCAATTTTGGGTCGATGGTTTATTTCGTGTTACTCATTATTTTGGCATAGTTAGAATTCTACAGTGATTTATGAACATCTGGATAACTGCTCGTACGATTAAGCTAGAAACCAATTTTGAAGGTTCATTATTTTACTTTATTATCAATTTTTGGTACATTACAATGTAATCTGTGTTAATCATTTTAAATGGCAAAATTATGTTCTTCATTGTATTTTTTACATTTACGGGAATAAATTCCAAAGGGAATTGACCCAAGTTAAATTGAAATTTCGCCCGAGCCTTTGGTTTGTTATTTTGAGTACTTTGATCCAGATAGTTTTTCTTAAAACATGACTTATGTTGACAGACTTAAACACGGTTCCAAATTATTGATTTCAGATAATTGGGGTTGTACTAAAATTTGAGTATTGCTGTCAATATCATGTTTTGATAATTATGGCTTATTTAGACCAAGATCAGTTAGACCAAGAGGACCGCTAGCCAGCAATCACCCTGACTTAGATGTCCTTGAATTTTGAGTTACAGGTACGTATTGAGACACTTGATATTTTGGCATGAGCTGAATATGACCAAAAGATGATAACTTGCTAGACCAGTTAGCAAACTCGGGTTCTGGCTTTCTATATATGAGATATCTTGTGTTATTGTTGTGTATCATGTTTATGTGTTGAATACAAAAACTCATACAAGGTTATGCTAAATGATATTACGTTATAAGTTCCCATATGAACACCCATGCTAAGCTAAGCAACATGATAACATGCTAGATACCACAATTGACTATATGATCGTACGTTACATGAACACTTTATTTTATACATGATGCCTGCTACATGATACATGGTAATTGTGCTACATGATGTGTATGTCTGGAACATGATTATATGAAACTTGATATGGAATATCCTAGAGATATACGTGTACATGATCCCGACATTGTGTCTTCCTTTTATGTTATTTTTGGATGACGAAGATGTACACAGTTTTGACCTGCTTATTGCATGATATTCCTAATTGATGAGTATCATGTATCTATATTACGAGGTTCTGGAACAACTATATAATGGATAAGTACAATATTGTATGAGGTTTCTTATTTTGATTATGATCGTCAGGGATCAGAATCTCTCGCTACAGTTGCATCCGAGTGGTACTGAGTCATTGTCTTTATATTAGTCCTCCTAAAGGGGATGCATGACTGCTACAATACGAAGTCTTGTCCTGGTGTACTTAGGTGCACAGCATGGCAGCACCATTGCATCTCGTGGCTAATTCTCGAGTATCCAGGAGCACTTATATGATAATAGAAAAGTGCATATATTATTCATTCGTCTAGTTTCAGTTAGCTAACTTGGATATTGACATGGACTTGACATTGCATATTTATCTAAACTTAACACTTGTAGGTTCTCAATTAGTGCTTGGATGCTTGCATGTTTATATGGACCTTTACATAACTTATGTTATTAAGAGCCAAAAATTTGGCATATGTTGATTGCACACTTGTTCCCTTGTACTATTGTTAAACAGATATCTTCGCTTGTGTTCTACTTGTCGGGTTTAATCTCATGAATTCCATTAGGTTTCAGAAGGAGGTGAGTATTCCATAGAAGATGATGTCACCTGTTTCCAGTGCTAGGTCATGTAGCGAGACTCCCGGGATTTGATGCGGCTACTGTGCAGAGGCAGGACACAAAGAACAACAATGGGAACTCCATGAGGTCAACAATATTCAGGCACTAGTTGATGCTATTTAGGTTTCATTCCACCACTACCCCACGTTCTTCATCTTGGAGGGTTGAGGTACTACAATATTATAGGACCAGGACCTGGGTTGTACAAGAAGAGGTTGAGAAGAGGAGAGAGAGAGAGAGAGAGAGAGAGAGATCAAGCTTTTGGGATGAGGCACATGTGACCCTGCTACAGGTCTCATGTTATCAGCATTTCTCTGGTACTATCACCTCTGCAGGCCACGTTTTGCCCTACGTTATTGGACCCGCATCTATATCCATCTTGGTACATTTCTGCTTAATGGATAATGCCATTGTTTTCCTAACGTGTATGTTGTGCAGCAGATGTGTAATATTTTGTTATTACCGCTCTTATGTTTGTCTATACCGTGATGTAACTTATGGCCTTGTACGTGTCATTTTTTTCCTTAGTACATGCATGCCGGTAGCACATTCCATTTTTAAAAGCAATAAAAAATGGGGCATTAAAGTTTACCTCATCGAATAAGACAATATCGCTAGCAAATAGTATACATAAAGATATCTCATCCTGAGTAGTAAATGCCCCGAACAAGATAATATAGTATAAATCATAAGAAAGAAACATCATATATGCTGATACATATTTCATTGTAAATGTAAACTTATCCTGAAAAAGTACAATAGAACTATGAGGTAAAACATGGAAGCAAAATAACGAGCAGCAAGAGATATAAGAGATACTGCCTATGTTAAATCACTATTCTGTATTTAACTATGAAAGAAGCAGCTAATTTTTATTGAACAAGATCTATGAGATCAATGCAATTTGCTATAGCATACACTTTATCTCCCCTCTCGAGGCTTAAAAGAAGCATTCCCCTACTTCTGACGGTTTTAATTCTATCAATCCATAAACTTGACCAACTAGAGTAAATGAAGATGGTGGAAACTAACAAGATAATACAAAAGTTCATTAAGGGCCACTAAAAAGAATTGCATAAGTTGAATGAACAGCTTCTACTACATGCAAAGCAAGGTTTAAAATATTGGAGTCCACGTAGGTATCGGCCAATGATTTATGCTTCAGAATCAGCAATAGTAGGCATATCATACAGCAATACTGAATTTGAAAATATCAGCGATATTAGACCAATATTATAAAGCACTATACATATATCAAGTGTTGGGTATCTCAAAATTCAGGGTATATTATCGGTATCAGCCGATATTTGTAACCTTGAGATTACTAAACAAATATCTTACGTGCAAAGTTATATTTATCGTTAATAATAGCTGCCAGTATGATACTTGCTGATATTGCTAATTCTGATTTAATAAACTATCACCCAATACAGATATCAATTCCAAAATTTTAGACCTTGCTTATTCTTCTTATTGGCTATTGTCTACAAAAAATTGCCAGGCTAATTCACGTCTTTCTGTCAATAAGATACATGAAGGAACATACTATATCTTACAAGCTCTACCCAATGTTAGATTACCTCTAGAGAGAGATAAATAAGCAAAACAAGATGCTACTCAACCAAAAGCGCTCCATTGGACTATATTACATTGCCAGATTGTAGTAGAGGTGAGATCAGTGTAAATTGATCCTGGAGAGAGGGAACGAGATGACATGAAGCTTTAACTTCATTTCACTAAATTGATAATCAGGTCTAGGATACAAGAACAAGTTAATAAAGTAATAAACCTAAATTGCTTCTTGCATCTGTCCTGTAGATAGTAAAAGAAAATTACTAAACCCAACTTGCTTTTCTGTTTTCATACAGACAGTAAAAAAACTTCACATGGGTGGTGGTATCTTAAAATCAGGCAGAAGCAATTTACAGTGTTTAGCATATTTATCACAACTGATCAAGAACTTCGTGAACCACCGAATGCACTGACAAAATATAAACCAGGGTCATATGAAATAGAACAGCCAATCTTTAAAGTGCTGTAAGCGTTTCTCGTTTCGAATTCTCCTGCACATCCATATAATACGTGAACTCACATAACATATAAGTTTCTATGTCATCAACTCTCATCTAACAGAAATCGATTAAAAGCTTAATCATGTAGAAACTTCTCATTTCTGACTTCCATATAGAACATAATGATCTATTGGCCTAGCATCGAAGTGGCGAATGGAGGCCAGTAAAGTTTTTCACTGTCAAGTTAAAACAAAACGACGTAGTTATACAATGTAAGCTACTTCACTGATGTAAAGATGTAACAGGATAACATAGTAAAGATCACGAGAAAGAAACATCACATATACTTATCTATATTTCAGTATAAATGTAAAGGTACCTTGAAAAAGTACAATAGAACTATGAGGTGAAGGATGGAGGTAAAACAGAGAGCAACGGGCGATATAAGAGATACTGCCTATATTCATCCAGTTTTCAGTATTTAACTATGGAAGAAGCAACTAATCTATCTTAAACAAGAGATCTAAGAGATGAATGAAATTAGCTATAGCAAACATCTTCATCTTCCCTCTTGAGGCTTAAAAACAAGCCATCCCCCTATTTCTATCAGTTTTAAGTCTATTGATCCTTCAACCATCCTCTTAATACTTGCAGCAACACCCTATCTACAAAATAGAAGCAACCAGAGAGTAGGCACTGATTCTCTGAAGGTTGATTGTTGACATCAAGAGGACACATAATAGTGAATTTACCAATGCTTCTATTTCTCTAACTAAATCCATTCTGATAAGGAGGTCTCAGATAATGAGGTCAACTAACCTAGAAGCAGTGACCGCAGAACTGTAAAATCAACTCAGTTCAGGTAGACAAGTGCTAGTTCAACCAACTCGAATAAAAGAAGATGGTAGAAACTGACAACATAATACAAAAGTTCATTATGGACCACTGAAAGGAATTCCACAAGTTGAATCAGCATCTTCTACAATATACAAAGCAAGGTTTAAAATATTGGAGTCTATATAGCTATCGGCCGAGGATTTATGGCATCGGGATCACAAATACATGGCGTATCATATCACAATATTGAAAATATCAGCAATATCGGACCGAGATTATATGGTATACGTATCACATGTTGGTTACCACAAAATCTATTAAAATAACTGTAGTATATATCAGTGTATTACAAAGCAGACTTCTACTTGCAAAGTTTCATAAAATGACCAACACACACACACACACACACACACACACACACACACACACACACATATATATATATATCTGAAATGTCATCTTTGTGTTTAGAGGTATCCCAAAAGATATAGACTAAAAGATCCGTACTGATAGTTGTCTATATGATACTTGCTAATATTTCTAATTCCCAATACCATACACTGTCGGTGATAGAGATGCCAATTTCATGATTTTAAAACTTGCGTACTCTTCTTATTGGCAATTGTCTACAAATAAATACTAGACCAATTCCCATTTTTCTGTCAACAAGATACGCAGCGAACATGCTATTCTTATTTCACGCTCTATGCCCCTCTTCCAACGTATTATCTCCAGATTGAGATAAATAAACTTAAAAATAAGATGATTCTCAACTAAAAGTGTTTTATTGCATGACCATTTTACATTGTCAGATTGCAGTAGAGGTAAGACGAAGTGTAAAATGATCATGGAGAGAGGAATGACAAACTAAAAGCTCTGATCGATCACAAGATGATGACATGATTGTAGATAGTAAAAGCAAATTGTATTGGATAATTAGGTCTGAGATACAAGACAAATTAATAAACCTAAATTGCTTCTTACTTCTAATATATAGATAGTAAAAGCAAATTAAAAAACTTAAGTTGCTTCTCCCAATAGATAGTTAAAAAACTTTACATGAGTGGTGATATCTTAAAAGCAGGGAGAAGCAATTTATGGTGTTGAACCTGTTTACAAGCAGGACTTCTTCCACTTTTTCTGTATCTTTGAATTACAAAGAAAGTTAAAACTTATTCCCAGCTCCCTCTCGCTCCTGTTCCACACTGTACTCGGTAGGTAAATTCAGTTACTATTTAGCGTGCTCAGTTGCACTCATTGAGATATAGTAACCTAGACAACCTTTAATAAAAACCTACTATGACAAAGTTTATATTATTTGATAATATGATTTCATGTTGCCAGATTTAAAAAAGTATAAAGGATTAATTCCATACAAGTAAGCTCGCTGTGCTACTTGTCTATGCACAGTTGCATTCACATAAACCGTATTAGCTCTAAATTTATAGCATATCTAAGCTTTTCACATGTTAATCTTGCAATTTATAAGACTATCTTGATCCTACCACGCCATAAAAGAAAGAAATTATGGTAAACAAAGAAAAGGTGTTTTATACGCACTTGATGACAAAATGAATTCAGATGATATTAAACCACATGTAAAAATCAAAATGCACGCCTGAAACATAGACTAATTAATCAACAACATCAATATAATCAATAATTAACTATATAGACACATTGAAGATACAGAATAGTAGATCCATCAGCTACAACACTTTAAAAAAAATAATAAAAAGAGCTTGATTGTGCTGATAACAAGTAAAACTTGCTCTTCATTTATTCTACACAAGCATATGTCAAACTTATGAATCAACATAAGAGTAAATTTCTTTATCAAAGACCCAAAAATCTAACCCAAAGGAAGGGGGAAAAAAAAAAGATACCACCTGCATCAGATTATTAACCTATCATGCCTGCACGATCATATACCTCCATAAAGACTCCCTTCATAGATAGTGAACCTTCAACATGCAAATTAAATGAGAATAATTGGAACAAAAATGGAAGAAAAAAATTAACCCAAGAGTTACATAGATGAAAGCATTATATTGAATCTTGAGTCCCATCTTAATATTGAGAGAAAATAAAAGAAAAGTAGAAATTACCCATTAGGCGAAAATCACGATTCCAGTCACCAGATCAGCAGCCCATCACCGCACAATTATAGACAAAGCTCCCGGAATGCTTGCTCGCGATCATCTCCCACTGAGGTGGTCCCTCATCTGGAATCCACGAGTTGAGCTCAATCATCCCTCCCCCTAGCCCCCTCGGCCCACCAATGACAATCAGCCTCTCCCCACACGCCCGGAATGCCAGCCCCCATCCGTTCACTGACACTGACCTCTCCGGCAATCCCCCAAGAGTCGCCCACGAGTTATTTGCTTTGTCATACTTCCTGACAACCTTCTCTCCATAATCCACCGCATACAGCTGGTTCTTAACCACAGCAACAAGCGGAGGAGCACCGCTTGCCCCGTTAAGCCCCAAGGACATGTTTGGGATCACCCTCCACACCCCTCTCTCCAGATCATACTCCTCTCCGCACGTCAACACCTCCGTGTTGCTCGCCATCCCGCCAATCACATAGAACTTCCTATCCATGAACACCCCTGAACACATCTTCCTCGGCCGATTCATGCCAGGAAGAGTGGTCCAAGTCTGAGTCTCGGAGTTGTAAAGCTCTGCCGAACTCAATATATTTCCATAAACATCGGTTCCGCCAGCAATGATGGCCTTCTCCTCCAAGCTAGCAGACCCAAAAAGGCACCTTGGCGCAGTCATTCCAACCCCAGGGGACCACGAGTTGGTCAAAATGCTGTACTTGAGCACAATGTGGGAGAGCACGACCTTTCCAAACACGAGAAGCTCCGTGCCGACGGCCAGCGACTCCTTGTCGGAGCACATGAAGCACTCATCGGATGGCATCGGAGGGAGGGCGATCCAGCGTCCCCGAAAGGGATCATATGCCTCCCATTCGAGGACATTGCATGAGAAGTATACCCAATGCTCGGCAATCCCCTGCTGGCGGCGGAGCCTGTACAGCTCCCCCTCGCGGATCAAGGACCGAAAGCTCCGGTTGAGCGACGACAGCGCCCCGTAGTCGGAGCGCGAGCACCGCAGGAGACAATGGATCGAAATGTCTCGGCCGATGTAATTGATGAGGTCATAAGTCGAACAAGAAGTACCCTCACTGGACGAAGAAGAATGACATTGCTTCTTATTGTTGTTGTTTATTTCCTCGAATTCTTCGGGTTGAGTATCGTGATTGTTATTATTATTGTTAAGGAGTTCGAAAGTCATGTAGACCCACTTGGATTCTTGCACGCAGGCGCTCCGCAAAGCTCTCGAAATCAAGCAGGACTCACCCTCCAACATGATCTTCGAACTCGAAAACGAATCAAAAATCACAACTCTTCTGGAGGGAAATCACAAAATAAATCTTAAGCAGATCGAAAAATCGAAACTTTAAGGGTTCTGCGAGACACCCATGCAGCGAAACCCATCGAATCGGATCGATCGGTCAAAATTAAAGATAGAAAAGCCCCAATAATTACGAGAAAACAGAAGGGAAAAAATAAAATAAAAAGAAGAGATTACCCGAAATAGATCGGCCCAACTCCCATTCAAAGATTGGGAGAATCTACGGAGGGCCTTTCGCTTGAGGATCTATCGTCAGCTAGCATGGGAGAGAGATGGGCAGCAAATGGGAGATCTCAGAGGGAAAGCGGGGACATAATGGGAAGAAAAAACGGGAAAAAAAACAAAGAACAGCAGTTACTGATGACGATGAAGAGAGGAGGAGGAAGCCCTTATTGGGAATATAAAATATAAAACTACAAATAGTTTTCTCTCTCCTTATTCCGAAAATGCCCTCGCCATCGTCTTCGTTCTCCTCTCTCTCTCGCTCTCGTTCTGGGGGCTCTCTTGCCCCCCCCCCCCCGTCTCCCTTTATCCCCCTCCAATTTTTTTTTTTCCTCCCAAATATTTTTTTTTAATTGAACGTTCGCTAATTAATTTTATTTTTGCTTAATTGTTCTTTATTTAATTAGGGGGGTTGGGCCCGGGCCCAAGCCCTCGCTGGGCCAACGTTCTTTTGGTTGATGGGGCTGGTTGTTAGAAAACGGCCACCAACTGGGTTGGCCGCCGACCACCTTCCATTACTCCTTCCTCTATGCGACCGTCCGCATAATTCTATCTCATTTTGGTAAACCAAATATATTAAAATTACCAAATTTAAAAAGAAAACTCTCTAGTCCCTTCTACTTTTTTTTAATTCCCCCCTAAAAAAACCCAATATTCCATCGGGAAGCGTTAGTGGACAACAGACAACCAAATTGCTGAATTTTTTTTTAATAATATCTAACAGTAAACTGTTGATACTAATAAATTTCAAATTTGTCGCATGTATGTTCATTACATATATTACGAAGGTATTCGTTAAATTCAATAAAATAAAGAGAGATTTTTGGATCCAAAGAAATTGTGGCTTTTAAGATCTATTGACACAACAAAGGCATTTTCTCTTCTACAATTTTTCTTCTCTAACTATTTTTTCTTTTATTTTGTCGAAAAAAGTTTTGAAAGAGTGAATAATTTTAGAGAAACAGTTATCTCTACGATCTCTCTTACACGGAACTTCGTTGATGGGAGACACTTTATTCTCAAGTCTATTTCCTATAGAATAAAAGAAGGAAAATACTGGTGGCATCGGGGAACAAGATTATGCAATTGTAAGCTCATCATGCCTTCTACAACCAAAAAACATATTAAGAGAGAGAATTAGAATCTAGAAGTACATGAAATATGAAAAGGGAGGGGGAAAGAACTAGAATTAGAATTAGAATTAGAATTAGAATTAGATGCTACAATGTTTTCTATCATGTAGATTATTCTTTGTGTATCAAAGTTGGGTTGATGATTACAGTGGACTGTTGTTTTGGGTGGAGGTTTGCTATGCGAGTGTACGAGATGTTGGATTGCTTTTAGGAATATTGCTAGTTGTAAGTGGGGTTAAGTTGTTGTCAAGGCTTTGGAAGTTTGCAAGCGTAGCTTATCAAGTGCATGTTTAGTGTGCTGCAAGGTGAGGAAATAGAAATCGAATTCCATTTCCAAGCAGGGCCTACAGAATTTTTCTCATGTTTTGTAAGTTTTTAAACTCCTCCCCCCAATCAAACAACTCATGAATTGGAATTTTGTAACTGCAAGCAACTATGTTTGTTAAGGATGCGTTTGTTCACATGGAAGTATAAAAGGAAGTAGTAAAAGTAATGTCACTTCCTCTACTGCATGTATTTGTTTGGCTAACAACTAAAGAGGAAGTCACTTCTACCATGGTAAGGTAGATTCCATGTAATACTCCAACTTCTCAAATGTACTTCAGATGGATGTAAGAAAGAGAGTTGGAAGTAAAAAATACTTAATATTTTATTATTATTTTTTGTGTTTTACCCTCTTTTTTTTTTTTCCAATAAATAATTAGTTTATTTCTCTTCATTCAAACACTCGAAGTATTTTAGATGTGATACTTTCAGCTCTTGATTTTTTAAAATAACTTCTAATTTTTTTTTTCTTCTTATTTCCACTACTTTAGAACAACGCCCAACCTCACTATAAATTGCTTATAAAGCCAAATGAGTCACAATTTGACATATTGGAGTAGGGACTTAATCTCGAAAGACTATATATATATTTTAAATATATATATATATATATATATATATATATATATATATATATATATATATATATATATATATATATATATATATATATATATATATATATATATATCAAAGCGAAATAGGTGTAGACCAATTATAGCGTAATGGTAAAATCTCCTAGTTAAAAATATTAGTGATTCAAAACACATTTTTATCTAGCTACAAACTCAAAACTGAAGATTGGGAAAAGGAATAGATAAAACCAAACATTTATAGTATATCAAACCTCCAACTACAAGTTTTACATATTGAAGGAAAAGGAAAATAAAATTGAACCATCTAGTTATGGATTTAACCTAATTTTTTCTTGTATGTGACCTCTTGAACATGTTTATGTACCAAAAAATAAATTGTCATATTTGTATACTTCAAGTTATTGCCTTTTTATTATTTTTAGAGAAAAAAAAATGGAATAATATCAAATGTTATATATATTAAAGGGATTTTCAAGTTATTTTAAAAAGAAATATCTTATACAATATATGAGCGGAACTTCTACACCCAAAATATTGCAACCACTATACATTAGAAATCGTTAAATAAATAAATTTCAGCAAAAATTCAAGAATTTGCAAATGGCATGCGAATTTACACGTGTTCTTAACTGGTAAAACTATAATATATATATATATATATATATATATATATATATATGAGAAAACGGAAAATTTATTGACGGTGAAAGGAGTCATTCCTTCTCTCTCTCTCTATATATATATATATATGAGGAAACGGGAAATACACTGGCGGTGAAGAGAGTTCCTTCACCGCCGTTTAGGTGACCCAATAAAATTATTATTACACGTAGCGCTATTAAAGGTAACAAATAAATGAATTCTCTTAATCGCCTTTTGAGTGGTTCCACATGTAATAATTTTATTGGGCCACCTAAGCGGCGGTGAAGGAACTCCCTTCACCGTCGGTGAATTTCTCATTTACTATATATATATATATAATTACTATAGATGAGCCGCCAACTCAGGAAAAGTTACTTGAGCTAGCGGTAAAACTATAATGATTCAATGATTTTTTCTCATTTTTTTTACAATTACTATCTCTACATCCTTAACATCTTTTGGATTAAATTTTATAAAATTTGAAGTTTATTTACCCTTTTATCAAGTACATACAAAATATTTTATTCATTGAAAACCATTAATTTTGTGTTAATTTGATGGATGATCAAATCAAAACTAAAATTCAAGAAATTGGGTATGAGTGAACCTTAAGGGATTGAGATCATAATTTAAAAGATTTTTTTTAAAAGATTATTGGAAATAGTGGAAATAATAATTTGCGTGAGCTGTCAGCTCATTTCCATCTCTCTCTCTCTCTCTCTCTCTCTCTATATATATATATATATATATATATATATATATATATATGAGAGTAAACGGAAAATTTATCAACGGTGAAGAGAGTTTCTGTACTATCGCTTAGGTGACCCAATAAAATTATTACATGTGGTGCCATTTAAAGTATGGTTAAGAGAGTTATTTTATTTGTTACTTTAAGTGACGCCCACGTATAATAATTTTATTGGGCCACTTAAGCGGTGGTGAAGAAATTCCCTTCATTGCTAGTGAATTTTCCGTTTTCTCATATATATATATATATATATATATATATATATATATATATATATATATATATATATATATATATATATATATATATATAAGTATCAATTTTGGGGATAGACCAATTTTGATGAAACCCAAAGGAACAATTAATTAATAACGTATATAATGTAGTAGTATGTTAATTTTTAAAGTAAATTGAGCCGCTTGTATTTTTCCATTAGTGTGTGAAAAGTTCAAGATGGACCTAGGGCTTGTTTTGATAGAGTTAATCCAAACGATTGTTATCCTAGAATTTTTTTTTTCTCCAGAAAATCCAAAAAATAGTAAAATCTTATGAATTGGAAAATATCAAGGTCTCCTTCTTTTTAATATGAAGGATTTCTCTATATTTTATAACCATTTGCATGAAATATATATAATCAATCAAATATGGTAGAATTAATGTGTAATCCCAACAAATTTCTTATTTTAATCTTTACATATCTAACCCAAAAGAATGTCGACACAATCCAAGAAATTAATTCTTAGATGAAATTTTATAAAGACCTCTTAGCAACAATGGATCCAGATCCATGTATCATTTGGTAGGGGAAGTGTAGAATTATCCTGGGGTCCATCTGTCCAGAAGGCTGTTGGGGGTGCAGGGAGCAAAGCCCCCGTTAAGTTCCAATCTTCAAAAATTATCATGATTTTGTTCCAAAACTCCCATGCAAATTTATTACATTATGATACCAACTCAAAATATTTTCCGAGATGTTAGTTTCATATGATACGAGTATAATAAAATAATCTAAAATTTATATTTCATTTTAAGGTTCTAAAACTCCCATATTGTGCTTACATGCGTGCAATTTTCAAAAGTTTTATTTACTTAGGCCCCTACTTTTTCCACCTAGTTCTCTAAAACTTGCATCTCCTCAAGAGGATGGTTTAGATGAACTCTAATAATTTTTTTTGATTAGTCAAACTAATATGCACATATTTTTATAATTTTATCCAAATTAAGTGCTCATTAGGATTCGAATTTGGAACTTTAGAAATTTAAGAAGAGTGATGTCACTACAGATAAGGCTCATAGATAAGGCTCATTCGCATAAAGTCCAAATAGTTAATGTAACTATCTTACACCTCTATCCTCCCGATCTCTTAAAACTCTGCTATTTTTGCATCCTAACTCCATTTGGTAAATGGAACTCTTAAGCATTATTAGTAGTCTACTTTTTATTGTTACATTTTTTTTTGAAAGGTAGCCACATTTTAGCTTTTAGAAATTAGTTTTTTTCTCCCCTCTATGTGTATCCTTGTTTATTTCTAGCTTTGAGATTCTTATTTTGGTTCAGGGTGTTCGTTTTATATCATACATAATCTACTTAGGATCCATTGAAAATTGGTAGGACCTATTTGTTTTTATATCAGAATCCACTCAGAAATAAAATGCCAAAAGCTTTCGGATTTAGATTTCAAGTTAATTTTCCAAATTTTTTTATTGGATTGATTTCTATTAATAGCAAATAAAAAATTGTATATGTTCTTGTCCCTAAGGGAAATTCTATTTGCACACGGTATTTTACTCTTGATGCACAGTTTTAAAACTTATAAATAATTATAAGTTTGCCATTATTTTTTTAACTAAGTTACTCTTATAAATTCTAAATTAAGATTTTTTTAAATTTGGAACTACGACCCATCGTGTTCCTCCTCTATTTTCTCTCTAAAATCCTAAATGATTTTTTTTATATTTAATAAAAACACATCTCCTACAAAATCATCGATTTGATTTCTTGACCTCTTAAATTTTTTTACATTAACGTTCCTGAAAAGATTAGAAGAATTTTAAATTCTTTGATTTCACCGTAACAAGTGAAATTTGAGTTTGAAATTTGAGTTTGAGTTTTCTTATGTAAATAGAAAATTCCAACATGCAATTGGTGTTAGAGGACAAATTTAAGGTACGATTTAACTTTTTTTAGGTTTTATGCATATTATTTTGAAATTTATCGTTAATTAGTTTTTTTTGGGAGACTTCGTTTGCTGGTCGGATATTAATACCCGACCATAATGTTTCTTGGTCGGGTATTAATACCCGACATAAATATTTGTTTTGCTAAATAGAATCGGACGGGTGAGGAGTTAGAGAAAAAGAGGAAGGGTATTTTTGGAAAAAAATTTGGGCACAAAAAGTAAAATGACATTATTTCAAAATATGAGTTTGGTGTAAAAGAGGAAGGGTATTTTTGGAAAAAATTTGGGCACAAAAAGTAAAATGACATTATTTCAAAATATGAGTTTGGTGTAAAGAGAAATCAGGGCGCCAAAAGTAAAATAAAGTGCGCAAATAGAATTTTCCTGTCCCTAGGAATTATTTTATTTTAGGGGTTTTTACTTATCTAACCCTTATATATTTAAAAATTAGAATTTAGTCTCTCAAATCTTCATATTTATAATTTAATCCCCAAATCATTTAAATTACCACAATTTAGTCTCCAGCTATATTTTTGGCCCGAATTTTCCTGAGTTATTTCACTTTAATTCTTCCTTCCTTCTTCCTCTTCTCTTTCTCTTCTTATTGGCTTCCCCTCTCCATTCTTCTTTTCTCTCTCTTCACTCTTCTTATTTGGTTTCCCTGAGTTATTTCATTTTAGAAATTAATTGGAAGGGAAGAGAGATAAGAGAAGAATGGAGAGGAAAACCCAATAATAAGGGGAAGAGAGGAAGAAGAGGAAATGAATAACTAAAGTGAATTAACTCAGGGGTACAACGGAAAATTTAGACCAAAAATATGACTGGGGACTAAATTGTGCTAACTTAAAGGATTTGAGCCTATATTATAAATATGAAGATTTGGGGGACTAAATTCTAATTTTTAAAGATTTAAGGAACATATATGTAAAAACCCCATAATCTTTAATAATTTAAATAAAACACTCAATGACTTATTATGCAATTGAATTAATAAAAATATTAATACTTAATTATACTTTGTTATTTCTCAAATTAATTCTTAAATTCAAATAGCAAAGAAAGTGAGAACTTACTCATAATATCTTTATCATTATTTAACAATGTATAAATAATAATGTTTTAAAATAATTTAATAAAATACATGAAAAATGAGATGAGAAGGGTTTTCTAAATTATTTTGGTACACAAGAATGTAACACATAAGCATCTTTTGAAAATGGGACTCAATTCAAATTGTTTATAAAGTTAAACCAAGAGTCTCACACAATCCCAACAATTAGATGGACCACAGAATAATAATCAAATAAACACGCAATGACAATACAATAATATTTCAAACAATCAAATATATTAACACAATGTGGAAATCTCCACAACTGCACTATGAATTTTATTTTTTATAATCACTTATTTCCAATTATTAGATAACCATAATTACTTACAATGATATAAAAGAATCTCTCTCTGGGTAGCTAGACAACTATTAATTAAATTCCATCTTCTAATAACCCAAGTGATATATCTTTATTCAAGATTACTGGTATAAATCGAGAATCAAATAGTAATTCTAAACATCCAGATATTACCGAAATTACGAGATGATTGATGTCTAGCAGTAAAGATATAAACGTTGACATTGATCTCCAAATAGCATGAACTCCTCAAATTTTGATCACCACAAGTTTCATGAATTTTCTTTTTAATTTTATTGAAGTTCCTGTCACTGTATCAAAACTCCGTAATTATGGTGAGTGTTAAGAGAAATTATTTTGTATCTAAACCCGTCCCTGCAAATTGAAGATCCATTTTGGTGAGAAATCTTGGCTTTAACTCAAGTATTACTTTTTTAAAAATTCGCAATTAAATACGCACCCGATAAGATTTGCACCTTAGTTGCTCTAATACCATATTGAAGTTACTGTCACTGCATCCAAACTTCGAAATTATGGTGAGGGTTCAGAAAAATTATTTTGCTTCTTAATAATTTTTTTTTTTTTTTTTTGCTTGAGATCCACCCTTTCGTGAGGATGGGGTTGATGATAATGATGATACGCGCGTGTGTGTATATTCTATAAGAACAACAACTTGTAATTCCAACAACTTACCATTAGGCCTAATGGTAGGTGATTGACACCAAAATCACCTACCATTAGGCCTAATGGTAAGTTAGGAGCTACTGCTTTAGGCTTCTCTTGCTACTAGTAGGGATACTGATAACTCAACCGCAGGTTGAGTGTTTGGTCTTTTTTCTTCATGTTTTTTATACTAATTGCCATATACAAATAACGAAATTCGTATTTTGACTCATGTCATACTTGGTTCATATAGCCTATCCCAAATATTTGGGATAAAAGGCTTAGTTGTTGTTGTTGCCATATACAAATAACGATAGGATGTTAAAATCCTAATATTTGAGAGAAAAAGAACTGTAAATAAAACTAAAACATCAGCTCCAAGTTTACTAATTTTTTTTTTTTATAACTTTTGCATGAAAATTAAAATAACATGAAAATTCCTCATATAAAAAGAGATAGAAAAGAAATATTTCTGCATCAATACTTTTGTCTTAAGAATCATGGAAATATATTAGTTAAATCTGATCCCTCTACTTTCTTTATTTACTTCAAATGCTAAATTATTTTTTAGCTCTTTAGAAAATCATTGATCTAGTAGAATAAAACCAGTGGTACTAACTTTTCCCAGCGTATACACGCCCATATCTTTTTTTAAAAATAAATATTAGTTTTAACTGGAAAAATCATTGAGCAACCACCAAAAAGTAATAAATATTATAATACTTTTCCTATAAAATCATGTAAGATGCCTTCTTATATTGAAGATGTAGATGTTGATGTTCAAATAAAAACAAATCCAAATTTCATAAAATATTTCTCATAAAAATATTATAGTTTATGACGAGTATATATGCAATTACAAACTTTTGAGGGTAAATGACCACGATACTATATTTCTAAGGTATATACGACTAAAAACGTTATTTTAGATTTAGGGAATGAGAAAATAAATAAGAGAGTAAATAATTGCAAAGATCAAACAGTTAGAGTTTTGTTATTTTTTTCCTGGTCATTGATAAAGAAAGAGATTGAAGTTTTATTATGTTCATAGAAGAGCAAATTTACAGAAAAAAAGTTTCTTGTTATGGAAAATAATTGAATGTTAAATTTTAATTTGATTTAAATTTTGAATCTTAAATAATTGTGATAAATTATTTTATAAGAAATGGTAATAGACGCATTTATGTATCAATTTTTTACTCGTCATATAAAAAAATTTGAATTAAAAATAAAAATTTTATTTTTTTAATTTAATTTTTTTATATAGAAAGAGCAAAACGGCAACAAAAATGCTTTAAGTTGCGAAACATGCCATCTGTGCAAAAAACTATACAACAACAATAACAACTAAGCCTTTTATCCTAAGTATTTGAGGTAGTTTATATGAATCGAAAAAAGAATCACACCGGATCGATTACTTTGATATTCCTTCTCCATTCATTTTTATCAAATAATATCTCCTTATTTAAATCTCTAGGCTCCATATCTTTGCGTATCACCTCTATACATATTTTTTTTAATTTTTCTTTCGCTCTTTTACATTGATAAACTTCTCTTTTCGAACTGGTGTACTTATAGACTTATGTTTCACATTAACAAAATCCGTACAAAAAACTATGCCGATAAATAACTGGTTACCTATCCCACTTTGGGAGTCTTCACTCTCGATGTGGGGCCCAAAGCCAGCTGGAGGAAGAGGCTGTGGTGGTCCACACCAACCCGGCCCAGAGCTCGTCCACTCTGTACGCCCACGGACTTTGCTAACGCGTGGGGCCCAAGGGTCGAGATCAACGGCCCAAGTGGGTGGGGGAACTTGACGGGTGGTTGGTGGGACGTCAAACAGCAGGAGTGAGAAAATAATAAATAAATAAATAAAAGAAAATAAAAAATCCCGACCCGGGTAACGCAGTTGACGTTGTTAACGGAGAGTTTGCAAAGGAGCACACCAATTTTTTTTTTCCAACGAACTACTTCTCTGTATTTTTTCGTTCGGACTCAAAATTCAAATAATTATAAAGTTGGTTCATTAAAAAAAATAGTGTGATCTTTCAGAAACGGGAGCACTCCATTTTTCCTAGTGAGCCCACTTTATAACGTTATTTGGAAAGTCCTAACAGCTATAAAGTGGGCTCACTCGGAAAAAAAATGTGCTCCTTTAGAAACTCCCTTGTTAACCGCAAGATCCAAAACCCGGCCGCCCTATGACGGTTGGAGAGATGGAAAAAAGAAAACGGCTGGAAGATGTACTCACATAGATTGCTTTCCTCTCTTGATTTAATACTAGAAATTCTAAATGAGCACACCACTTGACTTAGTGAGCCCCACTTTCTGAGGCAATCGGAAATTAGTTTCTGAATAGTTTTCACACCGTTCGATGACTAATCTTCGACCAGGACAAAAAATAAGATAAAAAAGAAATGACAAATTTGTAAATTTTTACTATATATATATATATATATATATATATATATATATATATATATATATATATATATATATATATATATACTAAGGAAGCCCCTAAATATAGAGAGTGAATGAGAACGATCCGCACTATTAATTGTAATTTTCATGCTCTAAATAGATGTCATATAAAAAATCATGTAATTTAGACACTTTTTTTTTTTTTTTATCATTGATCATTGTTCATTTTGTACATATCCAATATATGGTCAAATGTATGTAAAATGCATTATTTTTTATATACTATTATTTTTTTTAATGTGGAGATCACAACTAACGGTTTGGATATTCCATAAATACTATTTATGTTGAGATTTATGATATTTCCATAGGTAATTTCTCTATGACGTTAATTTAGGTACACTTTTTCTCGTGTGTGTGTGTGTATATATATATATATATATATATATATATATATATATATATATATATATATATATATATATATATATATATATATATATATATATATATATATATATATATATATATATATATATATATGAGAAAAATTAAAATGAGCTCACGCAAGTTACTTGAGCTGCAGTTCATTTATACTATCTCCAATAATCTTTTTAAAAAAATTTCTTTTATATTATGATCTCGACCCCTAGGGTTCACTCATACCCAATTTCTTAGGTTTTAGTTTTGATTTGGTTCTCCATCAAGTTAACACAAAATTAACGATTTTCAATAAATAAAATATTTTGTATGCATTTGATGAAAGGGTAAAAGAACTCCAAAATTTTTGAAATTTAATCCAAAAAGAAGTTAAGAAGATGATATAGTAATTGTAAAAGAAAAATTGAAGAAAAATCAATTGATCATTATAGTTTTGCGGTTAGCTCACGTAACTTTACCTAATACCCACAATAATCCCTTTTTTATAATTGGTATTCTAAATTTCGTTACAAGTGTAGAAGGAGGATAAGGCACAAATTTGGGACGCATACAACCAAGTTATATATCTTATGGGCAACATATAAACAAGTGCATCTATATTTAATTTGATATCAAACAATGGTCAAGTTTTTTTTTTTTTTTTTGGCTAGTCGAAATATTGGTTAAGTCCTTAATAATTTATTTATTTGATTGATATTACATTCAAAATTATGGGTCAATTCATATGTGAGCCGCCTTTTGCTTTCAGAGTTTCGCCTTCATGAAGTTCCAATTTGCTTCAAGCTAGCGTTACATCACCCTCTTCATTCTTTGGCCCAATTGATAATAGAGATGAGAATGGGCGGAGGTCTGAGGGCCAACCATGGACCATCTATTCAAAATTTTAAATTAAAATGAAAATTTATTTTCAAAGTTTTAAATATAACACGCCAAGAAAGACTTTTGAACTCGTACATTCACAACTCTAACCGACAATGCCAATCATGACACTGAAAGGTTTCATTTTCATGTCACAATTGAACTAATTAACACGCGTTTTCTTTTCTTTTCAGAATTCATTGGATAAACACTCTTTTGTGTATGAGAACAAAATGAAGGAAAAGGAAAATAAAATAAGAAAAATGTGTTTCTTGTTTAATTCAAGAGAAACTTAAAAGAATTAAAGAAAGCAGGAGGAAATTAAGAGAAAATATAATTAAAATTTAATTTTGGTCAGAATATTACTTTAAATATTTTATTTTCTAATCACAACAAACAATTACCTTTTCGTTTGAACAATTGATTTTTTTACATCATGGCAAGCCATCCAACGACTATTCAAGGCTCTAAGCTCATTACGTCAACGGACGACTATTTTTAAAGTTGAACAAGACAATTTTAGTTCAAAAGTAAAGTCGTTGTACGTCTTTTATCGAGTTTTTATGCAATAAATTTCCTCAAAATAATAAAATACATTGTATATGGAGAATATGCAGTTAAATAATAAATATATTTGAGAAAACGAGAAATTCAACTATGGCGAAGGAACTTTCTTCATCGCCGCTTGGATGAGCTAATAAAATTATTACACGTAGCGCTATTTAAAGTAACAAATAAGAGAACTCTCTTAACCACCCATTGAGTGACTCTACATGTAATAATTTTATTGGAATATCTAAGCGGTGGTGCCGGTGCCGGTGAATTTTCCATTTCCTCAATATATTTATATAGAGATAATATGTAATTAAGCAATAAATATATTGTATGGTAGGAATATGCAATTAAGCTAGGTAATTGAGCCGGACTTGGATCTTAAGATTTTTGAGGCAAAGCCAACAAGGACCAATAAGAGTTGTAAGATGAAAATCATCTATAGAGAAAATTAGGTACAGTAGCTTGCCATAGAGATTAAAAATTATGAGGGGGTCTATCTATTCCATCTTACCAGTGTGTGCATGTAAGTTATCTACTTTGTTCAAATTAATAGACCAAGCGTTTATAACATCTTTGTGTGCTCCTTGAGTTAGTATACATAAGGTCTTAGTGGTTATTGAAACTATTAGGATGTTAGCTTTTGGATTAAATTGATACTCTCACTATATTTTATGTATGAGTTTTATCGACTAACAAGTATACTGTGTCTACAGATATAAATCTCAATAAGGCATTGTGACGCCCCCACTTTGGCTCTACTTTTTTTTTTTTTCCCTAAGTGGGCGACATTGCTTAAATACTATAAATAACTCAACAGTCCCATGATCTTGGAATAACCGTAACTACTGCCATGTCAAGATGATTGACCATATCTGAAACTGAAAGGATTTCATTTATACAGAGAGTTAATTACATAGAATGGCACACTGCTCTAAATATTTACACTAAAGAGGTAAATATTACAAGTTAAAGCAGTGCCCAGAAAAAGGAAACAAGAACATGAAGTGCGAAGTACCCAAAAGGTGTTGTGCTGCTAGTACCCTCTACTCGACCTGGTTGGTGAAGTAAGGATCGTTGTCTGGAGCAATCTCCCCTTCTCTTCTTTCGTGAGGGATTAAACCCAGCAAGTAACACAAAAACAAGAAACACGTGTACTTTCACAGTACAAATAAATAAAAGAATAAATAAATTACGTTGATACAATCGTATCTTAAGAAT
The DNA here is from genome assembly GCA_036321105.1 of Dracaena cambodiana. Taxonomy (NCBI): domain Eukaryota; kingdom Viridiplantae; phylum Streptophyta; class Magnoliopsida; order Asparagales; family Asparagaceae; genus Dracaena; species Dracaena cambodiana. The sequence goes on from JAYEPQ010000012.1 coordinate 16,205,404, forward strand.
GCTGAAAATGAATTGAGTAAGACTATTCATTCAAATAGCAGAAACAAACCATGTAAAAGTGACAAGTGTAAGCGAAGTAAATATCAATCATGTTGCATATAACCAGAACAATGTAAATCATTCACAAGCTTCGATATCAATCATGTTGCATGTAATCAGAACTATGTAAGTCATTCACAAGTTTCGTGTAAAATTTAATAGGTCCATATCATGTTAGTGTTGGAATTGAAACTCAATGATGGATAAAATAGCGCGCAGTTTCTCATATTGTACAAGTGCCCGTGCATACCCGGGACCCGACCTCTAATTCATGGCGCTGAACCATGACACACCGCTAGGTGCTACAAGTCAGATCCCGTTAAATGAAACAAGTAACGGGCATCACCCATATGGTGACTCATGTATCAGATGGTGGCTCAGTACCACCCAGTGCTGCTAGTAAAAGGCCCTCAGCACCTAATCAAGAAGTTGGCCAACAAGATCCTTGTACAATACAGTACTTATCTATCAATCATGTAGTTTTTTCCATGTTAGTAATGCACATGATATACGTGAATTAAAGGAAACACGTGGATTTTCATGTCAAATTGTACACATATCATTTCACAAGAATCAAGAGTGCAAGAATCAAGATTTGGAATCATGTACACATGTGTTATAAGAATGCTTCATATCATGTAATAAGAATACTAGAACTTATAATCATGTCTTGTAATAAAGTACTAGAACTTGTTATCCTGTAATAAGGAGACTAGAACTTGTATTGTAATAAAGATACTAGAACTTGTAATAAGGATACTAGAACTTGTAATCATGTCTTGTAATAAAGATACTAGAACTTGTAATAAGGATACTAGAACTTGTCATCATGAATAATCTTGCCTTCATGTATCATGTTGATATTCACATGTCATGTTATCATAAATCCGCGAATCATGCCAAGTGTATAAATCCGTGTTTCTCTTGAAACTGAAAATAGCCAAACGCGGAGCTGAAATTTCCAAACGCGAGGCTAAAAATTGTCAAACGCGAGGCTAAAAATATAGCCAAACAGGAATCAGAAAATAGCCAAACGCGAGGCTAAAATTTGCCAAACGCGAGGCTAAAAATTGTCAAACGCGAGACTAAAGAAATAGCCAAACAGGAAGCAGAAAATAGCCAAACGCGAGGCTAAAATTTGCCAAACGCGAGGCTAAAAATTGTCAAACGCGAGGCTAAAGAAATAGCCAAACAGGAAGCAGAAAAATAGCCAAACGTGAGGCTAAAAATTGCCAAACGCGAGGCTAAAAATTGTCAAACGCGAGGCTAAAGAAATAGCCAAACAGGAAGCAGAAAATAGCCAAACGCGAGGCTAAAAATTGCCAAACGCGAGGCTAAAAATTGTCAAACGCGAGGCTAAAGAAATAGCCAAACAGGAAGCAAAAAATAGCCAAACGCGAGGCTAAAAATTGCCAAACGCGAGGCTAAGCCAAAAATAGCCAACATCCGTAAATCAGGCTAAGTATGCAGTCTAGAAATTTTTCTAAGTATGCAGATCCAATATGATGTGAATTTATCCATAAAGAAAAAGGAATCATGTACTCATAATAAAAATCAAATAATTTCCAAGAAAGATCATACATGCTACTTGTACTCAAATACGATTCAAAGAGAGAACAAGAACAAGGTGATACTTGCCTCTATTCCCTTTAATCTCCTCTTTTGTTTTAGCAAAGTCTTCCTTCTATTTCCTTTGCTCAACGAACTAGAAGAACCAAGAGTAAAGAGTGATTTTTATTTTGTTCTTTGATAAGAATTCTCTTTGAGAGAATAAGCTTATATATACCTAAGGGCATTTTGGTCACCTTATCCTCTAGCTTAGTCCTAAGGCTTCTTACATGCATGACAAATGTCAACTAGAGTGCCACCTCTTACTCTCTTCTAACAACTCATCCCCATAAAATGCCAAGGAGGTGCCCTTAGAAATGCAATTTAAATTTGAAGGTGTATAAAAAGAAACTTTTGACTTGATAATTTTGGGGTGTTACATTCTACCCACCTAATAAAAGAATTTCGTCCTCGAAATTCCAATTTTAAAAAGTATACTATTATATACAGGTACGTGTTGTCATACATAAAAATAGACTCAACTTACATACCTGATAATGAAAATAGGTACGGGTATTTTGTTTTGATATCGCCTTCAAGTTTCCAAGTGGAGTCCCCAGGTGATCGTGCATCCCATGAAATAAGGACCAACGGTATCACTTTGTTCTTTAGGATTTTCTCCCGTCGATCAATGATTGCTACAGGTTGTTTCTCATACTTTAGATCGGATCTCAGATCCACCTCGGACAAGTCCACAGCCTTATGTTCATTGCCCAAGCACTTCCTTAATTGCGACACATGGAATACATCATGAATAGTTTCCATCTCAGGAGGTAATGATAATTTGTATGCAAGATTCCCTATTCTTTCTATAATTTCGAATGGTCCAATATATCTTGGACTAAGTTTTTCCTTCTTGCCGAATCTAATCACTCCCTTCATTGGCGATATCTTGATAAATACCTTATCTCCTATTTCAAACTCCAATGATTTTCTACGTTGATCTGCCTATTTCTTTTGTCTATCTTGTGCAGCTTTCATATGTTCCCTAATAACCTTTACTTGCTCTGTTACTTGAGTAATTAATTCAGGTCCCAAAATGCTCCACTCTCCAACCTCGTTCCAACATAATGGAGATCTACATTTCCTGCCATAGAAAGCCTCAAATGGTACCATTTTGATACTCTCTTGTTAGCTATTATTGTAGGAAAACTCCGCCATATATAAATGGTCTTCCCAAGATCCTCCAAAATCTAGCGTACATGCTCTAAGCATGTCTTCAAGTATTTGGATAAGTTCGTTCTGATTGTCCATCTGTTTGTGGGTGATATGCTGAAGACAAGTCTAAATGTGTTCCTAAACTATCCATCAATTTCTTTCAGTATTGTGATCTAAATCTTGTATCCCTATCTGAGACAATTCTAAATGGAACTCCATGTAACCTCACCACTTCCTGCATGAATCTTTTTGCTAATGCTTCTGTTGACTGACCAACCCTAAATGGGATGAAATGAGCTGACTTGGTCAGTCGGTCCACTACCACCCAAATCGCATTATTACCTTTGGTGCTCCTTGGTAATCCCGTAACAAAATCCATTGATATTTGTTCCCACTTCCATTCTGGAATTGTTAAGGTTGAAGTAATCCAGCTATTTTCTGATGTTCGACCTTCACTTGTTGGCAAGCAGAACACATGGATACATGTCTTGCAATTTCTTTCTTCATGCCCGGCCACCAGAAGTACCTCTTCATATCCTTGTACATCTTATTGCCTCCGGGATGAATGGAATATGCTGATTTATGAGCTTCTTCTAAAACTCTCTTCCTCGTCTCTCCCTTGGGCACCCATAACCTCTCTCTGAATCTAATAGTCCCATCTGAGTGTATCTTCATCTCAGGCCTCTTACCTGTCTCAATTTTGCTCTTTAACCTTTGGAAGCTTTCATCATCAACTTGGGCTTACTTGATCTGCTCTATCAAGGGTGACTGTAGTCGCATTTCCATAAGTTGTGCTATCATTCCTGGTAGAATTATTTCCAAATCCATCATTTGTATTTCTGCCAACAATTCCTTTTGTTGAGTCAATCTTTCTATTGCAGGTCTTCTACTCAGAGTATCTGGCACTATATTGATTCTTCCTGGATGATATTTAATTTCCAAGTCATAATCTGCTACTAACTCCAACCATCGTCTCTGTCTCATATTTAGTTCCTTTTGAGTGAAAATATATTTCAAACTTTTATAGTCAGTGTACACTTCCACCCTTTGTCCTAGTAAGTAATGTCTCCAAATTTTCAAAGCATGAATTATTGATGCTAGTTCCAGGTCGTGAGTAGGATAATTTCTTTCATGAGGTTTTAATTGTCTTGATGTAAACTCAATCACTCTTTCATGCTGAGTCAACACGCATCCTAGTCCTAGTTTTGAAGTATCACTATAGATTTTCATTCCTTCAGTGTTATCTGGAATTGCTAATACAGGTGATGTTGTCAATTTTAGTTTCAATTCTTCAAATGCCTTATCGCACCCTTTCGTCCAGACATATTCGATTCCCTTTCGCGTCAACTTAGTTAGAGGAGACGCAATTTTTGCAAAATCTTGTACAAACCGCCTGTAATATCCAGCCATCCCCAGAAAACTGCGAACTTCTGATATTGATTTTGGTACAGGCCAATCCATCACAGTCTCTATCTTTTTAGGATCTGCTGATACACTATTTTCAGATATTATATGACCCAAGAAAGCAATTTGATTCAACCAAAATTCACATTTGCTCAATTTTCCGTATAGCCTTTGTTCCCTTAAAATTTGTAATGCTATCCTCAAATGTTTAACGTGCTCTTCTCTATTCTTAGAGTAGATCAATATATCATCAATAAACACCACCACAAATTTGTCCAAATACTGAGTAAAAACATGGTTCATCAAATTCATAAACACCGCTGGAGCATTAGTTACCCCAAATGGCATCACTAAATATTCATAATGACCATGTCTGGTTCTAAATGCAGTCCTTGGGATATCTTCTGTTCGGACTCTTACTTGATGAAATCCTGAACGAAGATCTATTCTTGAGAATACCTTCGCTCCTCCAAGTTGATCGAATAGATCAGTTATCCTTGGCTATGGGTATTTATTCTTAATTGTTACTGTGTTCAAACCTCTGTAATCTATACATAACCTTTTACTCCCGTCCTTCTTTCCTACCAATAGTACTGTAGCTCCCCAAGGTGACACACTGGGTCTTATAAAACCCAATTTCATTAACTCACCCACTTGCTTCTTGACTTCTTCTAGTTCTGCAATCCCCATTCGATAAGGTGATTTACAAACTGGTTCAGTTCCAGAGATAATATCAATAGTAAATTCTACTATCCTTACTGGTGGTAGTCTAGGTATCTTTTCAGAAAAAATATCCAAGAATTCTGATACTACCGGGATCATCCCTTCTCCTATTTCCATAGCTTCCAAAACTCCTCCCTTTGGAAACACCTTAGATTTAGCTGGTTCTAGGGATTGGCTTCCACTGACAAATTCAAACTCTGGACAGTCAGGAATCTGAAATACTACTCTCCTTCTCCTACAGTCTATCACTGCACAGAAGGTGCTCAACCAATCCATGCCTATGATAACATCATATCCTCCTCCACTAATAACTAGTAAATTGGCATAAAATTCCTTACCATCAATTACTAATGGACATAGTTTACACTCTTTATTAGTCATGATACTACCATTCCCGGTCTCAATATTCCACCCCGCAGGTAAGATAGTGAAATCAATAAGATTACGGGAAACAAACATGCTAGTGATGAAACTGTGTGATGCTCCAGAATCAAATGAAACAGTTGCCGGTCTATTGTTAACCAAGATCATACCTGTCACGACTCCTCCAGTGGTTTGAACTTTTTCTGCATTCATTAGTCTAACTTGCCCTTGCCTCCGTCCTGCTCCTTCTCGAGCCCTAACATAGGTTTGTTGTCGGTTCTCCCATGTTCCTTTCTGGCCTGGTCTTGGAACTCTCTGGGCCAACGTTGTTATTGGCCTGGTTGTTGCTTGAAACGGGACCTTGGTTATTGTTGATTGTTGGGCCTTTGGGCAATCTCTCAATTGATGACTAGCGGATCCGCATGCCAGGCACCACCCTTGAGCTCTTCTGCACATGTTCTGGGTATGCCCTGGCATATGACAATAGTTGCATATTACTGAATTTCGATTTGGCATTATCATCTGTCTCTTTGTTGGCGGACCACCAAATTTCTTGATCGATGAACTTGTTCCTCGCTCAAACAACCTTTTAAATGGCACTGACCTATTCTCCTCGAATACTTGTTCCAAACGACATGCCGCTTCAAACACTTCTGAATAAGTCTTGTAGTTATGCCCTGCTAAGTGCTCCTTCAGATGAGGCCTCAGCCCTTGCTGGAACAAGTATGCTCTTTCCTCCTCATCAGCTACCAAGGTTGGGGCAAATCGACTCAGCCTCACAAATTCTGCGGCATATGCGTCCAGAGTTCGATCTCCTTGTTGCAATCCTAGAAATTTCTTCCTCATTTCTTGCCTTGCTAATGAGTGAAAAAATCTGGCAAGAAATGCCTCTACAAATTTGTCCCAAGTTAAGGGTTCCTGGTGTTTCACTTCTTCTGCAAGCCACCATGTTCTAGCTATGTCAGCCAACTGAATGCATACTACTTCAACACGATTCTCCTTTGGAATCCTTGCTGCCTTCAGAAGATTCTCCATATCCACAATCCACTGCTCAGCTTTTAGTGGTCCTTCTGTTCCGAAAAATACTGATGGCTGCAATCTTCGAAAATCTGACACCACCCTAGTTCTTTTTTGTTCCTTGGACTGTAGCATTCTTTCCAATATTATCGTTGTAGTTTCTTGTGTCTGCGCTACTCTTTCCACTATAGTTCTAAGCTCGGACTCTTCACCCGTAGGATTTGGGTTTGCGCTAGTAGAAGATTGGGTCGTCATCGTTCTGTGACGGTCCAAGAGAAATTGATTAGATGGAGTTTCAAGATAGATATTCCAAATGCATTAGAAACAATAAATAGGCACGATACTAGATCTGATGGATATCAAGGATAAGGAAGAAGTGTCAAGAGTGTATCTTAGACATGCTTTCATGTGGCAGTAGTCATATGGTCTCCCACCTAAATCTAGGCTCTGATACCAAATCTGTGACGCCCCCACTTTGGCTCTACTTTTTTTTTTTTCTTAAGTGGGCGACATTGCTTAAATACTATAAATAACTCAACAGTCTCATGATCTTGGAATAACCGTAACTACTATCATGTCAAGATGATTGACCATGTCTGAAACTGAAAGGATTTCATTTATACAGAGAGTTAATTACATAGAATGACACACTGCTCTAAATATTTACACTAAAGAGGTAAATATTACAAGTTAAAGCAGTGCCCAGAAAAAGGAAACAAGAATATGAAGTGCGAAATACCCAGAAGGTGTTGTGCTGCTAGTACCCTCTACTCGACCTGGTTGGTGAAGTAAGGATCGTTGTCTGGAGCAATCTTCCCTTCTCTTCTTTCGTGATCTGGGCTTAAGAAAACCCAGGGGATTAAACCCAGCAAGTAACACAAAAACAAGAAACACGTGTACTTTCACAGTACAAATAAATAAAAGAATAAATAAATTACGTTGATACAATCGTATCTTAAGAATGCTGAAAATGAATTGAGTAAGACTATTCATTCAAATAGCAGAAACAAACCATGTAAAGGTGACAAGTGTAAGCGAAGTAAATATCAATCATGTTGCATATAACCAGAACAATGTAAATCATTAACAAGCTTCGATATCAATCATGTTGCATGTAACCAGAACTATGTAAGTCATTCACAAGCTTTGTGTAAAATTTAATAGGTCCATATCATGTTAGTGTTGGAATTGAAACTCAATGATGGATAAAATAGCGCGCAGTTTCTCATATTGTACAAGTGCCCGTGCATACCCGGGACCCGGCCTCTAATTCATGGCGCTGAACCATGACACACCGCTAGGTGCTATAAGTCAGATCCCGTTAAATGAAACAAGTAACGGGCATCACCTATATGGTGACTCATGTATCAGATGGTAGCTCAGTACCACCCAGTGCTGCTAGTAAAAGGCCCTCAGCACCTAATCAAGAAGTTGGCCAATAAGATCCTTGTACAATACAGTACTTATCTATCCATCATGTAGTTTTTCCCATGTTAGTAATGACATGATATACGTGAATTAAATGAAACACGTGGATTTTCATGTCAAATTGTACACATATCATTTCACAAGAATCAAGAGTGCAAGAATCAAGATTTGGAATCATGTACACATGTGTTATAAGAATGCTTCATATCATGTAATAAGAATACTAGAACTTGTAATCATGTCTTGTAATAAATTACTAGAACTTGTTATCCTGTAATAAGGAGACTAGAACTTGTATTGTAATAAAGATACTAGAACTTGTAATAAGAATATTAGAACTTGTAATCATGTCTTGTATAAAGATACTAGAACTTGTAATAAGGATACTAGAACTTGTCATCATGAATAATCTTGCCTTCATGTATCATGTTGATATTCACATGTCATGTTATCATAAATCCGCGAATCATGCCAAGTGTATAAATCCGTGTTTCTCTTAAAACTGAAAATAGCCAAACGCGGAGCTGAAATTTCCAAACGCGAGGCTAAAAATTGTCAAACGCGAGGTTAAAAATATAGCCAAACAGGAATCAGAAAATAGCCAAACGCGAGGCTAAAATTTGCCAAACGCGAGGCTAAAAATTGTCAAACGCGAGGTTAAAGAAATAGACAAACAGGAAGCAGAAAATAGCCAAACGCGAGGCTAAAATTTGCCAAACGCGAGGCTAAAAATTGTCAAACGCGAGGCTAAAAAATAGCCAAACAGGAAGCAGAAAAATAGCCAAACGCGAGGCTAAAAATTGCCAAACGCGAGGTTAAAAATTGTCAAACGCGAGGCTAAAGAAATAGCCAAACAGGAAGCAGAAAATAGCCAAACGCGAGGCTAAAAATTGCCAAACGCGAGGCTAAAAATTGTCAAACGCGAGGCTAAAGAAATAGCCAAACAGGAAGCAAAAAATAGCCAAACGCGAGGCTGAAAATTGCCAAACGCGAGGGTAAGCCAAAAATAGCCAACATCCGTAAATCAGGCTAAGTATGCAGTTTAGAAATTTTTCTAAGTATGCAGATCCAATATGATGTGAATTTATCCATAAAGAAAAATGAATCATGTACTCATAATAAAAATCAAATAATTTCCAAGAAAGATCATACATGCTACTTGTACTCAAATACGATTCAAAGAGAGAACAAGAACAAGGTGATACTTGCCTCTATTCCCTTTAATCTCCTCTTTTGTTTTAGCAAAATCTTCCTTCTATTTCCTTTGCTCAACGAACTAGATGAACCAAGAGTAAAGAGTGATTTTTATTTTGTTCTTTGATAAGAATTCTCTTTGAGAGAATAAGCTAATATATACCTAAGGGCATTTTGGTCACCTTATCCTCTAGCCTAATCCTAAGGCTTCTTGCATGCATGACAAATGTCAATTAGAGTACCACCTCTTACTCTCTTCTAACAACTCATCCCCACAAAATACCAAGGAGGTGCCCTTAGAAATGCAATTTAAATTTGAAGGTGTATAAAAAGAAACTTTTGACTTGATAATTTTGGGGTGTTACAGGCATAAACTCACATATAGGTAGCTGATGATGATAGGATTAGCATTGTGGATGATATATGATATCTATTATCTATGCAAGTGCTCTGATGGTTGAGACAAAAAACAAGTGCAATGACGATGATTTATGATTCTCATGGACTGGACTGATACAAAATGAAAGTTATATTTACGAGTGGTGATCGAGGAGGAATGTCAGGATATTCATGTGCAAGTATATATAATCTCACGGTAGAGAAAAGAGATATGTTAATTAAAAATGAATGAATCCAAGGCAGTTATTCTCAAGTCAAAAATAGTGTGTTACTAAAGTAGAAGGGGAGTTTCCAAAGGAGCACAGTCCACTTTTTAAGGATCGTTCTAACAAAAAATACATTAAATAGTGGGCTCACTAGCAAAAGTGCTGTGCTCATTTGGAAACTCCCCGTAGAAGAGGAGAAAATGTAGCTATCTAGAAGAAGATCGTTTGTTTTTTCTGAAAGCTTATCTCCACCACATCATGAAACAAATTGAACAGCTCAAAGCTAATCAAAAAATGGCTGTCTAGCTACGACACTCTTGTCCCCTTTCTCTTTTTCTTCCCCTCAAATAAATGTGACCAAAGACCTCAGTTTGCAAGTCAATCAAGCAACTAATGGCTCCCTCTCGATCTGTGCCCAAAGAGCACCCCGTAGTCAAAATGTTCAACGCAAACACTGCCCTAATTAGCCTTGTGGGATTTCTTTAAAAAAAGTGAAAAAAAGAAGAAGAGATGATGAAGAATAGCAAGATGGGAAAAAGAAGAGAGAAAAACTTTAGGTCCATGTTAAATTAAAGAGTGGGCATCTAATAAAATTCAATTCTTGCTAGTTAGCTCTCTCCCTTTATCTTTTTCAAGGGAGAATGAGATGCTTTGTTCCACAACTGTATATAGTTGGAAATTCATTCAATCAATTAATGAATCAATCAAGCCACTTAAGGAGTTGAGATTGGATGTTAGTGTGTGTCATGACTCCAGAGAATTTCATTAAGTGGTCGTACCTAACGCGACGCCGAGCGTATGCGAATAATCTGAACTGTTAATTGTAATTTTCATACTCTAAATAGATAACATATACAAAATTATGATATTTAGACACTTTTTTATCATCGATCACGAGCCTTTATTTGCTCTATAGTTGAAAAACGTTCATTTTGTGTAATCCAATATACGGTCAAAATATACTTAAAATTACACACACACTGTAGGTGAGCCGCCAGTTCAGAAAAAGTTACGTGAGCTAGCGGCAAAACTATAATGATCCAATAATTTTTCTTCAATTTTTTTCACAATTACTATCTCTACCTCCTTAACTTCTTTCGGATTAAATTTCATAAATTTTGGAGTTCATTTACCCTTTCATCAAGTACATACAAAATGTTTTATTTATTGAAAACCGTTAATTTTGTGTTAATTCAATGGAAGATCAAATCAAAACTAAAATCCAAGAAATTGGATACGAGTGAACTCTAATGAGTCGAGATCATAATCCAAAAGAATTTTTTTTTAAAAATATTATTGGAAATAGTAGAAATAAACTGCAGCTCAGATAACTTGCGTAAACTGTCAGTTCATTTCCATTTCTCTCTCTCTATATATTCCTTGTATTGCTCGATAACCATATGTATAGCAGTGGACGATGTTATCGAGCAAGATATCAAACTTTTATATGACAAGAAATCAAACTTTTATATGATATGAATTAAATCAAGATTTTTGGTACTTCAAGACTAACGTATTCTGAGTTTTATTATGATTATATTTTGTACAGTATTCATGAGATAAGAGAGCGTTGAACATCTATATCTGAGTTAAACATGTCTATGTAATTTGGAGTCACTATATATATATATATATATATATATATATATATATATATATATATATATATATATATATATATATATATATATATGGGATGAGCCGCCAGCTCAGGAAAAGTTACGTGAGCTAGCGGCAAAACTGTAATGATCCAATAATTTTTCTTCAATTTTTTTTAACAATCACTATCTCTATCTCTTTAACTTATTTCAGATTAAAATTCATAAATTTTGGATTTCATTTACCCTTTCATCAAGTACATACAAAATATTTTATTCATTGAAAACCGTTAATTTTATATTAGTTTGATGGAGGACCAAATCAAAACTAAAACCTAAAAAGTTGAGTATGAGTGAATCCTAGGGGGTCGAGATCCTAATCTAAAAGAAATTTTTTTAAAAAAATTATTGGAGATAGTGATAATGAACTGCAGCTCAGGTAACTTGCGTGAGCTGTCAGCTCATTTCCATTTTTCTCTCTCTCTCTGTCAGCTCATTTTCATCTCTCTCTATATATATAATTTTCTAGGTACTAATAGAGTAATTTTTCCCAAGAAATAAAGAGAAAGACCATGATATGAAGATGAATATGGAGTTTACTTGTAATTTTGTTTTAGGAGAATAAAATTATAATTTGGTTAAATTCTCTAATCATCATCGGTGAGAATAACTATGAATTGGGTTCACTTAGCTTTATTCTTAGCTGAATAAGGTGGATAATTATAAATGGGTTCAAATAAAATTGTTTTAGGCTATTCTGAAAGAAAAAGATTATTTTAGGTTGTCTTCTCTCACCTAAAGGTTTAAAATTGGTAAAATGTATGATTGAAGGACTTAATAGTTGCAAAATTAGAAGTCATGACAAGATTTCTTTATTATTTGGTGAAGCACAAAAATGTTTCAATAATCTAAATATCACGAAAGGACGGGTCTAACTAAAATATTAGCGAGTATCCTAAATTGCCTAATTTATCCTATATATTTATTAAAGTATTAACGAGTATCCTAAATTTTCTAATTTATCCTATATATTTTCTTTTCTTCATTTAGTTTTTGCTATTTTTTTGGATTTAAATATATGTTCTTATTTCTCTATAATTTTTCATAATTGGTATTCTAAAATTCGGTACAAGCATACTTTTGAAACAAAAAAAAAAAAAAAAAAGAAAAAAAAAAGAGGGAGGATGAGGCACAAATTTGGAATATGGTAAAATAGATTAGTTATTTGAGTGAGAAAGATATACAACCAAGTTAGACATTCTATTATTACAAAAATTGGTTAAGTGCTTATTTTTGTGTAACTGAAGGGATATTTTTGTGATGAAGGCCATAGCCAGCCGCGAGCATATATGTGGGAAATTATATTTGAGCACACCAGTTTGCTCAAAGAGCCTCTTCAAGTTCTAAAAACTACAAGTTTGTCATTTTCTTTTTTGTCATTTTCTTTTGTGACCGAGTCTTGTGTCCTAGATGGAGATTAGTCTCCGAATAATGTTAATCCCATTTGAGTACTAATCCCCAAGAGTCCCATCCCATTAAGCAATCTGATGTGCTTAAATAAAATTTCCCCATATGCGTTTATTTTGATATCAAACACTGATAAAGTTTTTCTTTTTTTTGTTTTCTTTTTTGCTAAACTAAATACTTCAATATTTATTTGATTGATAGTTAAGTTCGAAATTATGGATCGATATGTGAGCCGCCTTGTGCTTTCAAAGTTTCGCTTTCATGAAGTTTCAATTTGCTACAAGCTAACATTACATCACCCTCTTCACTCTTTTGCCCAACTTGTAATAGGAATGAGAATAGTCAGGATCCAAGAGCCAATTCTGACCTTCCTATTCAATATTTTGAATTAAAAATAAAAATTCATTTTGAAAATTTTGAATAGTATAAGCCAATGATAATCTTTGGACTCGTCCATTCTTATCTCTAACTGACAATGCCAGCCATGACATCGAAAGGTTTCATTTTCATGTCACAATTAAAGTAATGAACATGTTTTTTTTTTTTTTTTTCCCTTTTCAGAATTCATTGGATAAACACTGTTTGGTATATGAGAACAAAACGAAGGAAAAGGAAAATAAAATAAGAAAAATGTGTTGTTCTATTATTTAATTTGAGAGAAAACTTAAAAGAATTAATGAAAGGAGGAGGAAAGTAAGTGAAAATATAATTAAAATTTAATTTCGGTCAGAATATTACTTTAAATGTTTAATTTTCTAATCACAACAAACACTTACCTTTCGGTTTGAACATTTTTTTTTTTTACATCATGGCAAGCCATCCAAGGACTATTCAAGGCTCTAAGCTCATTACGTCAACGTACGACTATTTTTAAAGTTGAACAAGACAATTTTAGTCCAAAAGTGAAGAGTCGTACACTCTTTTATAGTGCTTTTATACAGTAAATTTTCTCATACTTGAAAGACTCTTATGTTGTACTAAAACTTAGAAATTATGATGAGAATTGAGAAATATTTTTTAAAATCCGTAATTAAATGTAGGCCCGACAGGAATTGAATCTGGGTTGCTCTGATACAAAGTTGAAAGAAGTTGAAAGAACCTGCCACTACACCAAAACTTTGAAATTACAGTGAGAGTTGAGGGAAATTATTTTGTATTTTAATACTCATAATAATAAAATACATTGTAAATGGAGGATATGCAGTTATGTAATAAATATATGCAATTAAGCTAAGGCAATTGAGCCGGAATTGGATCTTAAGATTTTTAAGGCAAGGCCTTCTCTACATAAGGTTGGGAACATGTAATTAAGTTATTTAATTTGTTCAGATTAAAAGGTAAAGTATTAATATCATCTTGTGTGTTATTTTAATTAGCATATATAAGGTTTTCGTGGTCATTGAAACTATAATGCTACTAGCTTTTGGATCAGATTGATATTTCGACTGTATTTTATGCATGAGTTTTATTGACTATCGATGGCAGAATTATACTGAAATTCAATATAAATCTCAATAAGTTATAAACTCATAAATGGGTAACTGATGATGATAGGATTAGCCTTGTGGATGATATATGCTATCTATTATCTATGCGAGTACTTTGATAGTTGAGACAAAATTCAGTTTATATAGACGATGATTTATGATTCTCATGGGCTGTACAAATACAAAATGAAAATTATATTTACAGGCAGTGATCGAGGAGGATTGTCAAGATATTTATGTGTAAGTATAATCCCGCTAAGATAAAATAAATAAATAAACTAAATCAAGTTAACATACATTTGTGAATTAATCCAAGGCAGTTATAGTCTCAAGTTAAAACTAGGTATAGCTATCTAGAAGAAGAGGTTATTTTTTCTGAAAGCTTATCTCCACCACATCATGAAACAAACTGGACAGGACAACTCAAAACTACTCCAAAAATGGCAATCTAGTTACAGCACTCTTGCCCCCTCCCCCCAGCTCCCCCCCCCCCCCCCCTCTCTCTCTCTCTCTCTTCCCCCAAATAAAGGAGGCCAAAGACCTCAGTTAGCAAGTCAATCAAGCAACTAATAGCTCCTTCTCTGTGCCCTTAGAGGACCACTTAATCAAAGTGTTCTCCACAAGCACAAGCCTAATTAGCTTTGTGGGATTTCTTTTTAAAGAAAGGGAAAAAAAAAAAAAAATGATGAAGAGGAGCAAGAAAGGAGGGGAGCGGTTGGGGGTGTGGGCGAGTGGGGTGGGGAAAGTTTAGGTCCATGTATAAATTAATGAGGGGCATCTAAAAGAATTCAACTCATTCTAGTTATCTCACTCTTTTTCCTTTTCAAGGGAGAATGAGATGCTTTGTTCCACAATTATAGTTGGAAGTTCACTCAATCAATCAATGAATCAATCAAATAGCTTCATTGATTCTTCTATGCTATGCTCTTGTAATAAAGCCACTTAGGAGTTGAGATTGGATGTTAGTGTGTGTCATTACTTGAGAGAATTTTCATTAGGTGGACACTTGGAACTTAGGGTGTTACACAAGCGACCTCCTAATGAACAGAAGCGCCAGAGGTATTCTCTCAAGCTAGGAGAATATCTCTGCGGCCGGGACCTGAAGCCACTACTGGAACCACTACTACTTTCTCGGGAAGGAATACCTTCTTTCTCCTCTAGCACAGAACAAAAGCAGATTAGGATTAGGGATTTGAAAATTAGAGTTTTTTTTTCAGGAATTAGGAAAGAACAGATAAAATTTAGGAATTCATCCAAGCGAATCCACGCCCACTTTCAATGAATTCACGAGGAGAGATTTTTTATTTTGGAACACAGCAAATCTACACAATTTCTCAAAATTCAATTCTTTTTCAATATTCCTATCAAATCTAAATCAAACTAAATCAAATCTTATTATATATCAAAACAAGTAAAATCCTTTCATATCAAATAAAATCTCCATCAATTCTCTCCAGTTTAGAAATATGAACCTCCGGTGAATGTCGAAGGTAATAATCATCTAGCAAATCTGGATCGAACTGTTGGAACTTCTTTGGTTCGCAACGAAGTGCAATATGGGTATGAACATCCACGCTAATGCACCAAATATTGTTGATATCCATAATTAGCAGTCAAAACAATCTCATAATCTAGAATGTCAATAATCTTGTCTAGATGACGCTCCGTGGAGCAGGGGGGAGGCGGTGTACGAATGGAAAAATGACGATATCCTTGAGAAGTTAATGACGATAGATTTGGAATGAGTGCTGGATAATCAAATGGAGTACAATATGGAGTAGATTTTTGACATTGAAAACTAAATTGATCCCGAGATTGTGGAGAATCACAAACTTATAAGCATTAGAACCAATCATCTTTAAAACTTGGTAGAGACCCATATGTCGAGTATGAATCTTCTTCAAAGTTTCTGGAGTGAACCTCTCTGAACACACTCTAACCATCGCCTCATCAACTGTAAATTTCTGCAATTGTTTATGCGAATTTGCTGCAGACTTGTAGTTATTATTACTAATCGCTATTTGCCGATGAATGTGATCATACCATGTTGGCAGTGAAAATTTCTAAGTTAAAAGGATTTTCCACAACAGAACGCGGAGCCAATTCAATAGCCCCGCGTTTGGTTACATTAACCCTGCATTTGAATAAAACGCGGAGATGTTTAATAGCTCCGCGTTGATTCCGCAGTTTGGCTTGTATTAGCCTCGCGTTTGAGTCAAACGCGGAGATGATCAATAGCTCCGCGTTAGCTCCGCGTTTTGGTTATTTAGCGTCGCGTTTTGATGCGATTAAAGCTCCGCGTAAGCAGATAACCAGAATCTCAAATTGATTGAGATTATGATTTTGGGCTTATCCAAATACCCGAATCAAGTCTAATCAGAATTCCATCAAAACTAAGATATTTGATTGGAATCCTTGATGAATGCGAGTTCTATTTAGATAGAAACTCTTGCATTAACCTGGGGCTATAAATACCTTCCTGGTGAAACCTTAGGGGTCTTTTTTTTTTTGCATCGGAAGTCTCCTATCGATCCTTTGACAATTCAAGTACGCGAGAGAGCCTTGAAGCCTTTGCTGATCATCTTCTGAAATCTTGGAGAATTCAAGTTACGTACAGAGCCTTGAATTCGTGAAGATCAGAGAAAATCACCATCTTCTTTCTGGAGTTCTTGAGAAGTTCGAGTTACGCGAGAGAGCCTTGAACAAATCAAAACCAGAGAAGATCGTCTATATTCGGCCGATATCTTTAAAAGAGAAGATTTCAACGTACCGATCGTCCAAAGGAGCTGCTTGACAGATCCCATCGCCACAGATCCCACAAACTATTGTAAAAGAGAGAGATTAAACATATAAAATCCTCTCGTTTGTTCTTTTATTTTTATCTTATTCACTTTCATTGTAATCTAAGATGTATTCAATGGGAGGAAGCGAAGAAACTTTTGCGACGAACAAACTGACGACCACAGTGGGAGCCATCTCTTTCACTGATGAAGAGATTGTGGCGCAATCGGACGTTGACTTGATCGGATCCGAAGTAGACACGCTGGTCGTTGAAATCGACCAGCAGAAGTACGAGGAGTTCCTCTCCTCCGGATCAGGTGACTTGGATGAGACACGGCACTATCGCCGTATGTACTCCAATGCCCGAGTGACGGGTAGAAAGGTATCCATCGAGAGACGGGGATCCTTGGAGACTACGGTTATAGCGCCGGAGTCCACACAAGAAATCCTAGCCGAGGAAGAGCTTCCGATTGCTGAAGAAGACATGAGAACTGGACTGACCAGGACCCAACTCCGGAACAAGAACCGGAGAGCGAGGCGTAGAGCCCTCAAAGCCCGCCTTGGACGCGGAGCTAACTCTAGAGGGCGCGAGGCTATGGTCCCTCGCAAATTGGCTCGCGCTACCCGCGAGACCAATCTCTACCGCGTTAAACGCGAAGATACAACTTGCCTTAAAAGCAAAGAAAAGCCAGCGTGTGATTTTCCACGCGAGGCTGGTAATACTGGCGAGTTACGCAAAATTCCTGACACTCGCGAGTTACGCGAGTATAAAAATTATTCAAAGCCAGCGTGTGATTCTCCACGCGAGGCTATTATTGTGCCTAGCGAGAGACGCGAAGCCGGTAAGGGTTGCGCTAGTCGCAGAATACCCAACACTCGCGAGTTACGCGAGTATAAAAATTATTCAAAGCCAGCGTGTGATTCTCCACGCGAGGCTATTACTGTGCCTAGCGAGAGACGCGAAGCCAGTGATACTTGCAATAAACGCAAGACTTCTGACACCCACAAGGAATGTGAGGATGATTGGCAGATAGTTGTCAGTCGTAAAAACCGCGCTAAGCGCGAAGCTATGATCTGCGTTAATCGCAAAGATAAGCCAGCGTGCAAGAACTTCCCTTCACGCGGGGCTATTATTCCAGAAGCTAAACTTCCAAGGACACACCAAGCCAGCGAGAAACGCGAGGCTAGTATGGATAAGCGCGGAGCTATTCTTCAGGCCCGCAATATGAAACGCGAGGCTATTCCTAAGCCACGCGAGGATCGGTTCGACCCCAGAGTCAGGGTTGATCAATCAAAGAAGCTTCAGTGGATTCCTAAACACTCTCAAGAGTTGAATGGACCTCTTGATTCCATGGCTAGAAATACTGACCTCAGGGAGCAGCTCTCTAAAAAGAGAGGCATAGACCAACTTCAAGTTGAACATAGTTGTCATTGCCAGCAACTTATGACAGCAGTATCAGCCGTGATGAATAACTGTGGCTGCAGCAAGAATATGATATCTGTGTTCGACCGATTAAATGAGTCAAACCAGAATCCTGCTAAGAAGACAAGAACCACTCCCCTGAAACAAGGGAGAGCTGTAACTTCCAACATGGTAGGAAAAGAGAAGAAAATTGCAGAGACGGATGATGATTCAGAATCGAGCGATGATGAACTTCATCGTATTACTCGACTAAGATCAGGAGCCGTCCCGCCCCGAAATTATAAGAAGCTCGCAGGGGGTTCTTACGACGAGAACAGCGATAATTCCGCTATAGCCTCGCCCCCATCCTCTATATCGTCTCGGCTACAGAAGTCAGCATCGCACATGGCAGATAAATCTGGTGATATCAATCAGAGATTTGAGGCTCAAGAAAGAATGATTCGAGAGCAACAGAAAACGATTGAAGACCTTAAGATGCTACTTTTAAAAGTTGTTGAAGATAATGCTAAACAGGGCAAGAAGACTCCAAATGAAGAAGAACAGGAGGAGAAAGCCCACTCGATGCATGAGGAAGAAGATAGATTTTCTTTCCATGATCCGCATGGAAAAGCTTGAAAAGTTACAGAATCAACTCGAAGTCTTGATGCGTAAAAAAGAGTTGAAGGAGTCAGGAGTCTCTAGACCATATCCAGCAGAATGGGATGTGGTACCCTATCCTCCAAAGTATAAGCCGCTCAAGTTGGAGCCCTATGACGGGCAGGGATCGCCCAGTCAGCACATCTATTATTTCTTGTCCCAAGCAGGACACTTAATGGATAATGATCCCATCATGACCAAAGTATTTGCAAGTACTTTGCGAGGGCCTGCCTTTACTTGGTTCATGCAGCTGCCCCCAGGTACTATTAATACCTGGTTAGATGTTGAGAAATTATTTCTCTCACGTTTCTTCGAGGATGACACCGAATTACGGTTCATTCCCTCCTTGCAACTAGGCAGGGGGAACAAGAAGCGGTTAAAGATTTCATAGAAAGGTTCCGGGAGAAGTCCGTATATTGTAAACACGGAATGATCCAGGAAACTCTAGTCGAAACCTGTCGACACAACCTTAAGACCAATGTGCTCCTCAAAATGGGGGCCGTAGAGTCTAAGACGTGGAGGGACCTGCTCAAACAAGGAGAGCAAGCTGAAGACTTGATTCGCCGAGTCGAGGAATCCCGCGGATCAAGAAGCGCTGGGGGTAGTAAGCTATATACCCAAAACAACAGCAATAAGAATAAAGGGAAAGCAGTCATGTCGTCAGAAGCTGCTCCTCAGAAAACCGGTCCTCCGCCAGAGCCAAAGCCTCAAAGTCAGCGAGGATCAAGGCAAATCAGACCGCAACAAGAAAGGAATTACACTTTTAAGGCGGAACAGACACATATCCTCTTTCACCTGCTCCAGAAGAAGGGAATGCTAAAACTTCCGGAAAATAAGAAGCCAGAAGATGCGGGTAAGACTAAAGATCCCAATTACTGTCTCTATCACCGGAATGTTGGACACCCCACCCGGGATTGTTTTCCCCTTAAGAACAGGATCCAAGCACTAATAGAAGCTGGGGTTCTGACGCTTAAGGAAAAGCAGAAGAAGGTCACTGCCAATATGGCAACCATAGTGGTTGGAACCCACTAGTTTCCCGCAGGAGTGACCCCAATCCCTAAGGGTAAGATGGTCACGAAGAATCTTGATCCGCACAACAAAGCCCAAGAGGGACTTGTCCCCGTAACAACCCAAAAGGGGGAAGTTATGTGGGTTCACCCCGACTTATTGGAAGATGAACAATGGACTGCTTCAAAAGGTCTAGAGAAGAAGCGGGCTGTCAATGCCATTTCTGCGGATATAAAGGGAGAATATATAGCTTCGGGGGCCTTCACAGATTCTGAAGAAGAACCCGAAACTATGGCCACCCATCAAGGTGGGGCAGGCCCTTCCGGTACTCGATCTGGAAAGACATATCTTAAGGACTACACTAGAGTGGATCCAAAAGATATCTATGCAGAACTCGCAAAGCCTGCGAAGCAGAAAGGATTTCGTTTCCAGAAGAATCCTACCAGAGATGAAGGAGCCAAAGAAACTCCCTTCGAATTTGACATAATTGCGCAGTTGGCTAATATCCCGGCGCGAGTGACGCTTTACGAATTGTTGAGATTATCAAAATCAACACGTGATGCTCTAAGAGAGGCCTTGGCAGACTCTGAGTCATTCCTATCTCAGATTGTCGAGCCGGCCATCGAAGAGCGGGACTCTTGCCCCCACTGTCATCAAGTGAGGAGGCAAGTCCCACAAATCATTTTCTCTCCAGAAGACATGCAGGTGAGGAATATAAAGCATAATAGGCCTTTATATTTCACTGGATATGTCGGGTCCACAAAAGTGGACCGAATTCAGATTGATCCAGGTTCTGAACTCAGCGTCGTGCCCAGTAGATTGATGCAGCTGTTGGGGATTTCCCTTCATCGCTTGACACCTACACACACTGCCATCTATGGATTCAACGCTAATAATAGCCATCCTCTTGGTAAGATCCGATTGCGGTGTCAAATTGGAGACTTGAAAACGGAGGTTACATGCTACGTAATTGATGCTGATACCTCCTACAATATTTTATTGTGGCGACCTTGGATCCACTCTCATATGATAGTTCCGTCGACTCTTCACCAGTGCATGAAATATTGCGATGAGGAAGGAGAGGTCCGGACACTAATTGCTGATAAGCAGCCATTCAAAGGGTTGGAAAATTACTTCACAGATGCTGCACTCTACAAGCCAGCACATGAAGCCTCCAATGACAGTCTTAGCAAGTCTCCAAAGCCCGACGACAGTGGCAATGAAGCCGACACTGAGTACGAGCTCCTTGGAGAAGATGATGGGGGTGATTACGAAATCAACCCTCACCTAGATCTTAGCTTAGGTCTTGATAATATAGTGGATGTAATAGAAAGTGAATGGGTTCTTAATGAAAATGTAAAGTTAGTCTACGAGCATGCTGTAGCTACTGAGTCTGAGCCCTCTTGTACCTCCACCGAAGCGGATGGCCTGACCGAACTTGAAGTTCTGACGGCATATCATTTGCCCCTCAGGTCTTCCCTCTTCTCTCAATTAAAAATAACCGAGGATCAAGGGCACTTCTTTGAAGTGCCTCCCCGACAGAAGTCCCAAAGGCCGATCATGTTCGGCAAAGTGGCCACGTCGCCTCGACAGAGACAAAGTAGTGAAAGTGATAAACAAACATCACCTCAATTTCACTTATATGAGCAAAGGTCCAGACAGATGATGGAGAAAATGGGATATAATTTTACCCAGAAGCCGGGATTAAACTTTGGAAAAGGGCGGCAGAATCTCATACCCTCGTTTAGACCGAGAGGAAAGAGCCCTGATTATTATCAGAAGACCCGCAGGGGGTTCGGCTATGTGTCTACTCCACCCTCATCGCCATCCAAGGATGAAGAGAGTTCTTCGGATAAAGAAGAAATATCTTCACCAGATCATGATTCAGATATAAGCACCGGTGCTTGGTTTCAATCTTTGACGATCAATATGGTTTCAGCCGCGCCAGAAAGCGACGAGGAACCAATTGACATTCAAGATGACGCTTGGCCTAAGCACATGGATACTCTCTGGGATGTCCGCTTTGAACAGCGTGACCCGCCTACAGAAGACAAATTAATACAGGTTAACATGGGAACGGAAGAAAATCCGAAACCCATTTTCATAAGCGACACACTAACTCCTTTAGAAAAAGAGGAACTTATATCCCTTATCAAAGAATATATAGATGTGTTCGCATGGAGTTATGAAGATATGCCTGGGCTTGACCCTCAAATTGCCACACACCGGTTAAATATAAAAGAAGATGTCAAACCTGTTAAACAGCAACAAAGGTGTTTTCGACCGGAATTGATGGAGGCAATAGTTGCTGAGGTCAACAAGCTTATACAATCCGGGTTCATACGTGAAGAACAACACCCAGACTGGGTGGCAAATATAGTGCCAGTCCGCAAAAAGAATGGCAAAATCCGGATATGCATTGACTTTCGAGATCTGAACGCTGCATGTCCCAAGGATGAATTTCCACTCCCCATCACCGACGTGATGATCGATAATACTTGCGGTTATGAGAGGATGTCCTTTATGGATGGCTTCTCAGGTTATAACCAAATCAAGATGCACCCGGATGATGAAAAGCATACAACTTTCAGAACGCCACAGGGGGTATACTGTTATACGGTGATGCCATTCGGATTAAAGAATGCAGGTGCCACTTACCAACGCGCAATGAGCGCATATTCAAAGAACACCTACGCAGAACAGTGGAGTGCTATGTGGATGACTTAGCAGTTAAAAGCAAAGACAAAGAAGATCATCTTCACGATTTAAGAGTGGTCTTCGATCTTATGCGGAAACATCACTTGAAAATGAATCCTACCAAGTCGTTCATGGGGGTATCCAGCGGGAAGTTTCTTGGGTTCATAATCACCTCAAAAGGAATTTTCCTTGACCCTGAAAAGGTAAAAGCGATTAGCGAAATGCCGCCTCCCCGCAATCTCAAGGAATTAAGGGGATTACAGGGAAAGCTCGCCTATATTCGACGCTTTATTTCCAACCTATCTGGACGATGCCAACCATTCTCCAAACTTATGAAGAAGGGAGTGTCTTTCATATGGGATGAGGCATGTCAGCAGGCATTTGATGACCTCAAGGAGTACCTTACTAAGCCTCCTGTACTAATGGCACCAGCCCCTGGGCAGCCCTTCCTTATATATGTAAGGGCCATGGATAATGCTTTAGGAGCATTACTTGCTCAATATAATGAGCACGGCCATGAACATGCCCTCTACTATTTAAGTAGAACAATGATTGGGGCCGAACAGCGATATACCCTAATTGAAAAGGAATGTTTAGCCCTAGTGTTTGCTGTTCAGAAAATGCGACACTACCTTTCAGGGCAAACAATTCATGTTATATCACGGGTTAACCCCTTGAAGATTCTAATGACCAAACCGGGATCCTTAAATGGCCGATTAGCAAAATGGGCGCTCTTACTATCGCCCTATGACATACATTTTGTCCCTCAAAAGGCCATGAAGGGACAGGCAATTGCTGATTTCCTTGCAAACCATCCAATTTGGTCCAAATTAAAGCAGACATCAGAAGTCAACACAGTTACCGGAGAA
Organism: Dracaena cambodiana; assembly: GCA_036321105.1. NCBI lineage: Eukaryota > Viridiplantae > Streptophyta > Magnoliopsida > Asparagales > Asparagaceae > Dracaena > Dracaena cambodiana. The sequence continues at coordinate 16,228,909 of JAYEPQ010000012.1, forward strand.
CAACCTTGGCAAATGTTCTTTGATGGTGCCGCGAGACGATCTGCTGCTGGAGTGGGGGTTGTACTAATATCCCCACATAAACATATATTGCCTAACGGTTACTCATTAACAGAACCGTGCACTAATAATGTAGCGGAGTACAATGCGCTTATTATCGGCTTAAAAATAGCTCTGCAACTGGGGGTGAACCATCTAGAGGCATATGGAGATTCTAAGCTCATTGTCAATCAGATGACAGGTGAGTATGAAGTCAGACATGAAGCCCTCATCCCCTATCATCAGCTAGCTATTGAGCTAGCATGATATTTTGAACAATTCTACATATATCACGTATCTCGAAATGAGAACGTTTATGCAGATGCTCTTGCCGCATTAGCCGCAACACTGGCAATCCCGCCAGGTGAAGCTAAAAGCATCACCATTGGTAGTAGAGAACTCCTCCACCCAGATGTGGTATCTCAAGCCGAAGAGGTATGCCAGATTGGCTTAAAGTTAGAACCTCGTGATTGGCGATTTTCGTTTGTGGATTATGCTTTGCATGGGATATTACCAGAAGATCCTAAGGAAGCCACCTCAATAAAGAGGAAGGCCCAAAGATTTTATTATGACCATAAACTTCAGACTTTGTATAAAAAGTTAAGAGGTGGTCTATTGCTACGCTGCATATCGAAAGCAGAAGCAGAACAAGTGCTGAGAGAAACACACGATGGAGTATGTGGAGCTCATCAGCCCGGTCCTAAACTTGGAGACCGTATAAGAAGGCTAGGGTACTACTGGCCGAGCATGGTTACGGAAGCAATGGCATACGCTAAACGATGTCATGCATGCCAAATACATGCCAATTTTATTCATCAACCCCAAGAATACTTGCACAATACCGTCGCAAGCTGGCCATTTGAAGCCTGGGGAATGGACATTGTGGGGCCAATAACTCCCCCGTCATCCAGAGGACATCGGTTTATTCTTGCAATAACCGATTATTTTTCAAAATGGGCCGAAGCCGTGCCCATGAAAGAGGTGAAAACGGTAGATGTGATCAGGTTTATCAAGCATCATGTCATTTACCGATTTGGCGTCCCTCGACGGATCATTCATGATAATGGTCCGCAATTCATCAGTCAGGGATTCTCCAGATTCTGCAACAAGTTCAGAATCAAAGATATCGCTTCTACACTATATAACCCTGCAGCTAATGGGTTAGCTGAAGCTTTCAACAAGACGATTATTAAACTCCTTCGGAAGTTCGTCTCTTCCAATAAACGAGATTGGGATGAAAAGTTAGGAGAATGCCTGTGGGCTTATCGCGCCACCGTTCGCACCCCGACTAAATCTACCCCGTTCTCTTTGGTTTACGGAAGTGAGGCTGTCTTGCCTCTTGAAATCCAGATACCATCATTAAGTGTGGCTTTAACCACAATAATGACGACAGAAGAACGCCATCAGCAAAGATTGCAAGAACTAGGGGCGTTAAATGAAAAACGTTTCAGGGCTCAACAACAAATTGAGTTGTATCAAGCCCGAATATCTCAAACGTTCAATAAGAACGTCAAACCAAGGACCTTTAAATAAGGAGACTTGGTTCTGGCTGTTAAAAGGCCAATGGTGCTAACCCACAAGACTAAGGGTAAGTTTGAACCCAAGTGGGAAGGACCGTTCATTGTGGAGACAGTATACTCCAGTGGAGCCTATTGCTTAATTAATCAAGACGGTGACAGGATGATGATGCCGATCAATGGCAAATTTATGAAGAAATACTATTCTTAGTACCCCTAGAGATACGCGTCTTCTCTTTTTTTTTTTTTAGGCATGCGCATTGTGCGCCTCTGACCTAAACCTGGTGCGTTTGGTTCTCAAGTTTGAACCACCATCAGTCTTTTCTTAGGCATGCGCATTGTGCGCCTCTGACCTAAACCTGGTGTGTTTGGAGTACCCAGTTCAAGTTACGCGAGAGAGCCTTGAACCGCCTCCAGTTTGGTTCTCAAGTTTGAACCACCATCAGTCTTTTCTTAGGCATGCACATTGTGCGCCTCTGACCTAAATCTGGTGTGTTTGGAGTACCCAGTTCAAGTTATGCGAGAGAGCCTTGAACCGCCTCCAGTTTGGTTCTCAAGTTTGAACCACCATCAGTCTTTTTTCATGGGCATGCGCAATTTGGCGCCTCTGACCCAAAACATGGTATGCTTAGTTCTCAAGTTTGAACAGCCCCCAATCTTCTTTTAGGCATGTGTAATTAAGCGCCTCTGACCTAAAAAGTATGAATTGCCCAACGCCAACTAGGTAATGGGAAGAGACAAGTTTCTCGCCAACCCATCATGCTGGGGTAAAAAGTATGAATTGCCCAACGCCAACTAGGCAATGGGAAGAGAACAAGTTTCTCGCCAACCCATCATGCTGGGGTAAAAGTATGAATTGCCCAACGCCAACTAGGCAATGGGAAGAGAACAAGTTTCTCGCCAACCCATCATGCTGGGGTAAAAGTATGAATTGTCCAACGCCAACTAGGCAATGGAAAGAGAACAAGTTTCTCGCCAACCCATCATGCTGGGGTAAAAGTATGAATTGCCCAACGCCGACTAGGCAATGGGAAGAGAACAAGTTTCTCGCCAACCCATCATGCTAGGGTAAAAAGTATGAATTGCCCAACGCCAACTAGGCAATGGGAAGAGAACAAGTTTCTCGCCAACCCATCATGCTGGGGTAAAAAGTATGAACTGCCCAACGCCAACTAGGCAATGGGAAGAGAACGAGTTTCTCGCCAACCCATCATGCTGGGGTAAAAGTATGAACTGCCCAATGCCAACTAGGCAATGGGAAGAGAACAAGTTTCTTGCCAACCCATCATGCTGGGGTAAAAGTATGAACTGCCCAACGCCAACTAGGCAATGGGAAGAGAACTAGTTTCTCGCCAACCCATCATACTGGGGTAAAAGTATGAATTGCCCAACGCCAACTAGGCAATGGGGAGAGAACAAGTTTCTCGCCAACCCATCATACTGGGGTAAAAGTATGAATTGCCCAACGCCGACTAGGCAATGGGAAGAGAACAAGTTTCTCGCCAACCCATCATGCTGGGGTGAAAGTATGAATCGCCCAATACCAATAAAGTAAAGGGAAGAAGAAAAGTTTGGCATTTAAGCCCAAACGTAGTCCTCGACAACTCACTATGTTGAGGGAAATAACATGGCTAGCCCAACTCAAACGGTAGTTGGTAAAGGCTAATCAAATCCGTTAATAGCTGGGGGTTTGCTAAAAATCCCATATTAAACTTTAATTGTTATTTCGGTTCAAGAAATCGAGCATAAACGATACCGAGATAAATCGTTTTGACGACAGGTTATTTGTTAAGCAAACAAATCTGTTTTGAAGCCGGCAAATAAAAGAGTCAAAAGAATCATCTTTATTAAAAAGGTGAAGATATAAAAAGAATTTCAAAGAAACATCGTAAAGTTATCTCTCTCCTGTTTACGAAGTTCTTATTACAAGGAAGATAAAAGTGTAAAGAGAGATGAAACTATTGGCCTCCCAGAAGTCTTAATTGGTTTATTGTCTCGTCCAAATTTCTACGATGAGAAGCCTCCACGGTTTGCTGAGCTTGCCTACGCAACTCATCATCACTTATTGTAAGTTGTTGCTGACGAGATTCTTCTATGGCACGATTCCTGGCCATCTCTTCCTGCTGAATCTGCTCCTGCTGGACAAGCAACATCTCCCGTTTCTTGACAGATTCTCCTAATCGGAGTTCATTTTCTATCAAGGTGGCCCGAGCTCTCGTAATCGTCTCCTGGGCTTTAGAGATGGCCGCCTGACTTTCCTCAATTCCGAAGTTTACCCTCTGCAGGTCGCCAAGAACGGATTCCCGACTGGCCTGGAGCTCTGTCAGCTCCTGAGACCATCTCTCCTCCTGCTGCCTTAAAATATTTCTTTGAGACAAGGATTCTGCTCGAAGCCGCGCCAGCTCTATCTCAGTGATCGCCTCCACATCCGCCTGACGGAGTATGTGTAGCATGGTCACCTGCTCTTCTAAGGCTGTAAGGCGGGCCTGGTATGGAGCTGCTCGATCTTGTCCACCGAATTCTTCGATATTTCCTAAATAGCGGAGTAACAGTAGACGTGCGAAGTTGAAGAAATCATGGCCAGCAAGAACCATCTCGACACATCTTCTTAACAAATGCATAAAATCCTCGACAGTGAAGCCAAAAAGTCTTTCAAGAGGATTTGCAGTGTCGGTAGGCAAAGTAGGTAATGCCAAAAGAGGTGTCGTGAGCAAGGGAGCAGTAGTTGCTGGAATTGGAGAAGAAGAAGCCCGTCCCTGCATTAAATTCATAATATGGGGGACCAGTAGAGCCAGTGCAGATCTGAAAGAGCTGGAGACCCTAGACGAAGTACCGTCAGTACAGATCACTTGGGTACCCCCACCAACAGGAAGAGAAGATGGGATCACTTCGCCTGAAGCTCCTCCGGTGGGAGAAGTATCTTTGAACGAGAATTTCAAATTATTCTCCTCCCCTGCTGGAAGGCTTGAAGTAGGAAGAGTTACAGGTATCTCAGTAGCCACGACAACAGACGACGTTAAAATCGCTGACTGAGAAGGCACGCCAACGACCATGGGAAATGTCTCAGTGGAGCAAACTGGTGTTGGAGATGGCATACTAGGAGACGGTGTGGCCTCCTTAGCAGCAGCTGCGATAATGACTTCTGTTCTTTCGTCACTTCCCAATTCGTCAATTGGGGGAATTGAAGAGGAAACAGAGGCAGGAGCCGGTGTGGAATAATCAGCCGCAAACTCACCAGCAGAGCTACCCACACCACCAACAGAGCCAGAATGGTCCATTCTATCGTCAGACTCTACTTGGGTAGTCGAGTGCATTGGCGAGAGAAGTTGATCACCTGCATTTCAGAAGACCAGAAAAGCAGTGTTGCGTTAAAATAATAACGGGCAAAAGATAAAATGCTAAAGGCCATACCAGGCGATACAAGTCCAGTTGTCGGACTTGAAGGGAGAGTCATTGTCATTTCCAACAATGTACCCGTCTCGCTACCCGTTAGTTGCGCCCCAGGTTCTGTCACAGGCTCTACGGCCGAAGGAGCCGAAACCTCAGCAACACTTGGAGGTTTAGCAGGTTCATCCTCCCTTGCCAACACTGGGGGTACAGCTGAAGCCAACAAGTCGGAAGCAAATTTGATAGCCACTTCTTGGGGGGCTATCAAAGTTTCCTGTGCCAGTTTTTGCTTCTTACCCGACCTTTTCTTTAAAGCGCCGCGGCGTTTGAGAGTTGGACTCAGGGAACGACTGACAACAGACTGAGGAACTCCACCAGCACCAGTATTGTCGTCATCATCACCGGCATCATCGTCTGATTCGCTGATATCCGAAGGCTCAGCCGCAGCGCCAAGGAATTCTTCCATTCCTTTTATCCTTACCCTAGAAGCACCCTGGCGGCTAATTTAGAGGGCTTCAATCTCTTTGCAACAACTGCGATTGAGAGAGAAGCCGGGCACGTCAGCATTCACAATATTGAACCAATTGCAGGAGCTGAGGGTCATGGCCAATTCTGGCACCTTCTGGGGCAAGGAGAATTCAGCCTCGGTCCCGCCCGCTGCAAAATGGAACCAGCCACGAGCGCCTTAGTATAAATTCCCCTCGTAAGCGAGATCTTTATTTGGATTGCCCACATAAAGTTGAGAATATCCAAACTGGCGAGCAAAGCGACTCGGAGTATATGGCTCAATCTGACATTGGAGATCTTGACGATACACCAAGTGTCCGGGACGGATGTTGAGAAGCCACCAGAACGCTCCTGCAGATAAAGTAGTGAACTTATCTGCTCCCACGGCATCTTTCAGCCTCGTCCCATATCCTCCGCCGGGAAAGTCAGGAAAACACCGGAAGATCTCGTAATTCTGAAAGCTACGAAGAGTCTTCCGAATCTGGGACATATAATTCTGCCTCCATGAAGAACGTTCATACAGTTCTACAAGGAAGCACTTTTCGCCCGAACGACGCTCTGGTGCACTCATTAAGGAGGGACAGTGCAAGACGAGCCACGCCATCAAATAGGTGTAGGGCATCTCCACCCTAGGGTTTGGAGTTTTCGGCTGGGCAGTCTCCTTCGACTTGCCCTTTCCTTTCCCCTTGACTTTAATAGTAGGGAGGAAATCACGACAGAGCACCCTCAGTCCATATTGCAAATTGCATACCATGGCGGGAAGGAGTCGAAGGGGTCGGCCGTATGCAAGAAGAACCGCTGGATATACCACAGTCACTGCAATCGCTTCCTTGGGCAACGACGGCACGACGCATCTTTTGAGCCACAGCATCAAAAACCCGGCAATGAGACCTCTGTTGGAAATCGGAAACTGGGCTTGATAGTGATAGCTCTTGAATGAAGTGCCAGGACCGTATCCATTCTCATTGGATTCAGTGGTATAATATAATAGATGGCGGCCCTTAGCAATACGGTGATCAATCTCTGAGCCATAGATGGGTGGATGACCATGGATAATGGCCGAGCTATCCTTAGAATTTAAGTTGGCAAAGAGATATTCGGCCCACTTCTTGTGGCCAATACCGTGATTACGCACACCCGTCAAGTCAGCGCAGATATGATAATGGCACATCATCTCCCAGTATGTGGCATGGATTTGCTCATCCCTCGCCAGTAGCATGTTCAGCTTCTCGGTGGTAGGGATATACTCCTCGTAAGGGACTTCGCCCATCGAGAGCCCAGAAACCTCAAACATCTCGTGGAGAGCGAACCCTAGCTCACCCACTGGAGTAAAGAAAGTACAGGTTTCAGGGTTATACATCTCCAAAAGGCAGTAAAAGTGTTAAGCACTCTGGGGAAACCCGAATTGGACATTCCTGATGGCTTTATACAAGCCAATATCCTTTAAAATGGGCTCGTGGGAATCCAGCATGTACTGAACAAGGCGTGCCCACCACATATTGTTAGAAGAATGAACCCAGCCAGGCATCCTGAAGTCGCTAGCCGGGTACTGACCATCCTTCGCCAAGAACTCACTTAAGAAAGTTCGGGCACGAGATGGGACTTCTCCCACTGGAAGCTCCTTGCCAAATCGGCCTGGAAGTAAGCCAGTAATGCATCTGGGGGAACCATCTTGATAAACCCCTTTTGCACCAAATTTGCCCGTTGGGACGCCATCTTGCTCTTGAGTCAGTCCCCACTTTAATTCCCGAGGCATTGCCAGCCTCTGAAGATAGACTAGAGGATAGCTACGATCCATTCTAGGCAAAACATCAACATTTCGCCTGAGTTATATAGCAAAACACGTTCCCCTTCAGAAAGGATCTCATCTGATTGATCCATCTGGTCTCCAAAGAGGAAGGCGGGTTTCTCCATCGCTTTTCTGTTCACATCTTCAAAATCCGCGTCAGTTATGATTTCTCGCGCAGTAGTGGGGTGGTACTTGATCAGCTTCTCCTTGCGTTCCTTCGGGTCTGGCTTGTATGAGGGCAGGATGGTAGTGAAACGGAATTGGCCCGAGGGATCAGAACCCCCAGCAAAGCCGAAGTAGTTCTTGTGGGGAAGAGATTCCATCGAATATCCTACTGCAAAAAGAAAGCAGAATGAGATTCTCTAGGGCAGAAAATTTCTCTAAGTATGGACGCGCGAAGCTAAAAATTAGAACGCGCGAAGTTAAGAATAGCGCCGCGCGAAGCTAAAGATTAGACCGCGCAGAAATAGCCTCGCGTTTTCAGCGCGACTGCTACTTGAAATAGCCTCGCGTTTTTAGCGCGACTGCTACTTGAAATAGCCTCGCATTTTTAGCGCGACTGCTACTTGAAATAGCCTCGCATTTTTAGCACGACTGCTACTTGAAATAGCCTCGCGTTTTCAGGGCGACTGCTACTCAAAATAGCCTCACACTTCAAAACGCGAGGATGACGCGATAACTTCACGTAAGAAGAAAGTCAGAGACTTTTTTTCTTCTCCAAGCCTTACGGCAGGAGTACGGCGATCTCGCCGGTAAAAGAGTTGATTGATCAGTTAAATTTAAGCCAAATCACTCTAGAAATGTTCTAAAGAGTCTCGATGGAAGGATTCTTACCCCCGATAGGCGAAATGTGGGCTGGCGCGTCGCTGCCTTGGCCACCGCCACCACTGCTTGCGCCAGTCGCCGATGATGGACCCGCTCGAGAAGTAGCACGAGTTTTGGGTGCCATTGCTGAGGAAAAATCGACTGAAAATCTGGAGAAATTCGGTCGGAAGAAGATCGGGTGGTCTGAACTCTGATCGCCTGAATCTCTAAGTTTCTGGAAAATTCTCAAATAGAATGAGAAGGATAAGAAATAGAGATTTCTTTTAAATGAAAGGAACCGCCTCTTGGAATTCGGCGCGAATCTCGGAGAAAGTGACTGGTCAGTTACTCTCCAACACGCGAAGCTATTAGCCTCGCGCGACTATGGAAATGCGAAGTTGTTTAACTCCGCGCAACTATACAAAACGCGAGGATAGCCTGTGCCTTAGCTTCGCGTTTTCATGGAAAAAACTTAGATTTTTGACGAGTGCAATTAGGCACTTCCATCTAAGTTAAAATGATCCTTATCCGATCGTTTGGGTATTATCAATCTAAGTCATGCAGAAGTGCCTTAGACTATTTTACCAAAATTATTAACCATCTGTTTGTTGAGCAAGCAAGTTTATTGAAGCCAACAGATAGAGAGGAAAATAATAACTATATATTCATAAAAGAAGAGATTACAAAGAAGGAGTTATAGCTCTCCCGAAAGCTTTTACATGATCAACTCATCAAATAACCAAACAGTAAGATTTCTCTACGGGGTGTTGAAACTCAGTTCCCTGGTTCACATGCTAAAGAACTCAAGATTTCTCTACGGGGTGTTGAAGCTCAATTCCCTGGTTCACATGCAAAAGATCTCCTCTGCAAATGTCAATTAGGATCTGTCATCCGAAATGAAGCACGAGAGGAAAGGAAAGTGCTGCACTGAAGCGCAATTCTGAACTGCAAGTGCTGCAATTCTGCACTGCAAGTACTGCAGCTCCTTATTTACAGCTCCTTCAGGAGTTTATCTCTCGGAGCCAGAGCTTGAAACCTGCAACTATATTGTAAAGCATATGCTTCTGACTTCCTTAGAGTCACTTCTGCTGATGAAGATCGATGGACCCACATACATTTCTCTTCAGAAAGGATTGAACTTACTGCAAAAGGAACAGAGTTTCCAAAAGAGTGAAAACGCGAAGCTAAGCTAACTCCGCGCACAGTTGAAGAAATAGCCTCGCGCTTTAAACGCAGAGGATGATGCGATAACTTCGCGTAAAGGGGGACAAGATTTCTTTCTGCTCTTTCCTTCTCTTTCAAATTCATCGCGACTGCTAATCAAGGATAGCCTCGCAATTCATAGCGACTGCTAATCAAGGATAGCCTCGCAATTTATCGCGACTGCTAATCAAAGATAGCCTCGCAATTCATCGCGACTGCTAATCAAAGATAGCCACGCAATTCATAGCGACTGCTAATTAAAGATAGCCTCGCAATTCATAGCGACTGCTAATCAAGGATAGTCTCGCAATTCATAGCGACTGCTAATCAAGGATAGCCTTGCAATTCATCGCGACTACTGCTAATCAAAGATAGCCTCGCAATTCATCGCGACTGCTAATCAAAGATAGCCTCGCAATTCATCGCGACTGCTAATCAAAGATAGCCTCGCGGATTCATTGAGACTACTAGTAAAACCCCGCGTTTCAAGCGCAGGGGCGACACAATAAAACAGCGATCTCGCCGACAAGACAAAGTAATCGTCCAGATTAAAATCAAGCCAAAATATCTCAGAATGGTTCTTAGAAAACCAGAAGATGAGGTTTTTACCTTCGGAAGACGCTGCATAGACTGGTTCGCCGTCGCGTCTACCTTCACGGCTGCTGCCATTAACGCCGGCCAACTTGCGAAAAGCCAAACTCCTCAGGAGAGACATCCTATTGATGAAAATCTATGAAGAGTTAAAGGGAGATCAATTGAAGATCGCTCATTGACATCGCTCACTCGTTGCAGGAGTTGAGAGCTCTTCTAAAATCTCCGGATGAAGAAGAAGATGAGCCGGGAGCTCTATTTAAACAGAATTTCCGTCGCTTGGTATTCGGCGTGGAAACTCAGGGTAATTAATGACATAATTACTCATTTCACTGAAAACGAAGTGAAGCTGATTAACTCCACGTAAGTGAGCATAACGCGAGATAGACTTGGTATTCTAACTCCGCGTTTCAGTTTAAATATCCAAAGTATTTCAAAATCTGCTGAAGTCTAAGCCATTTTGAAAACTTTGGAGGGGGTTCTGTTGGCAGTGAAAATTTCTAAGTTAAAAGGATTTTCCACAACAGAACGCGAAGCCAATTCAATAGCCCCGCATTTGGTTACATTAACCCTGCGTTTGAATAAAACGCGGAGATGTTTAATAGCTCCGCGTTGATTCCGCAGTTTGGCTTGTATTAGCCTCGCGTTTGAGTCAAACGCGGAGATGATCAATAGCTCCGCGTTAGCTCCGCGTTTTGGTTATTTAGCGTCGCGTTTTGATGCGATTAAAGCTCCGCGTAAGCAGATAACCAGAATCTCAAATTGATTGAGATTATGATTTTGGGCTTATCCAAATACCCGAATCAAGTCTAATCAGAATTCCATCTAAACAAAGATATTTGATTGGAATCCTTGATGAATGCGAGTTCTATTTAGATAGAAACTCTTGCATTAATCTGGGGCTATAAATACCTTCCTGGTGAAACCCTAGGGGTCTTTTTTTTTTCATCGGAAATCTCCTATCGATCCTTTGGCAATTCAAGTACGCAAGAGAGCCTTGAAGCCTTTGCTGATCATCTTCTGAAATCTTAGAGAATTCAAGTTACGCACAGAGCCTTGAGTTCGTGAAGATTAGAGAAAATCACCATCTTCTTTCTGGAGTTCTTGAGAAGTTCGAGTTACGCGAGAGAGCCTTGAACAAATCAAAACCAGAGAAGATCGTCTATATTCGGCCGATATCTTAAAAGAGAAGATTTCAACGTACCGATCGTCCAAAGGAGCTGCTTGACAGATCCCATCGCCACAGATCCCACAAACTATTGTAAAAGAGAGAGATTAAACATATAAAATCCTCTCGTTTGTTCTTTTATTTTTATCTTGTTCACTTTCATTGTAATCTAAGATGTATTCAATGGGAGGAAGCGAAGAAACTTTTGCGACGAACATACCAAAAACTTGATGTGATAATTACTGCAAGCGCACAGTATCGGTGTAGCGCTGTACGGGTCGTCCCACATGAATCTAAGATGTTTTGCGATCCTACATGAATCTAAGATGTTTTGCGATCCTTACTATTTCTTTAATTCTATTGGATTAACTAAGAGTTTCTAGGTGGAAGTTTGGTTGTTCTAATTAGCCTAGGATCTAGAATCCACTCGTTTCCAATATTGTATTTACTTCTATTATCTTCTTTTTTTTTCATAAAAAGGTGATTTTTTAGTTTAATATTTATTTAAAGTGCCCTAAGCATGAGCTATCAAGTGGTGTGCAAGTATAACTCATCAAAAATATTACTTTTTATAAAAATAAACTAAATCATTAGATAAATCTATGATAAAGATGAAAACTAACAACTCCAAACCCTAATTAAGCATAGGCTATCAAGAAATTTAACTCAAGTATAACCTATCAAAGTATTAATCTACGAGTTCTTGTATTTTAATCTTTTCATAGAAAAATCATATATTTATTTATTTTAATTAAGAAGAAAAATATTAGAAAGCAATTACATGGTGGATCCTAACTTCATCTACATTCTAGAGCTAAACTAATTAGCTACTCATATTCCTAATAAGCAAAATCGAATTTTTATTCATGAACACAATAAAATCTAATCTAGAAAGCAATAAAACCTAAACTAGAAAGCAATTAACTCTATTTAGAAAGCAAATAAAGAACTAAAAATAATGGTTACCTCTAGAGCACGGTATTGTGGCCGCCACCCCTTCAGCAAAACTCTAATTTTATTAATAAAAAGTACATCTAAAATTACACCTAAAAAGCTCTCCTCTATTTACAAGGATTCATGGGATATTTATAATCTAAATATAATCCTACTTCTACTTAAACTCAATACAAAAGATATGATCCTAATCCAATACAAACTAATCTCAAGATATATAATTTTAATTCAATTAATAGGTATTAGAAACCAATGGTTGAGATTATAGGGCATAAAATACTAATTTTCGGGTCCAAAATCCGAAATTAAGTTCAACAAACCCATAGCCTGCTGGATCGGATTTTTCACTCTGCAGCGCTTCCGTAAAATGGTCATAACTTTTGTATACGGACTCCGATTAAGCTGTTCTTGGACTCGTTTCGAAGATAATTCCGAGCTCTATAAATGTTCACTACGTGAAAATTTCTAGTTCAAGCTTTATCTTCACCAAAAATACTCTTGAAGTTTCTGCTAATGCACTTGAGTGTCGGTTTTCGCCTTAGTTAACTTTTTTCGCTCATATTCTTGATAAATTTGTATCTTTTTCTTCTTTTACTTGTGAAACCTTCGTTACCTATAAAAACAAACTAAATATACCCGAGTGTAGACATCCAAAAAAAATATATAAAATAAATAAATAAAATGGGAGTGCCTCGTGGACCCCACCCGCGGGAGCGCACCCGCAGGAGCGTGCCCGCGGGAACGCTCCCGCGGGAGCGCCCCGCGGGTCCCACCCGCGGGATCGCTCCCGCGGGAGTGCACCGCGCGGGTCCCACCCGCGGGATCACTCCCGCGGAGCGCTCCATCCGCGGGTTGCTTTCCGCTTCCGTTCTGCTTCTGTTCCGTTTTGCATGGTGATCCGAATTTTTGGGGATTTAATCGGATTCGAGGGAAGAATTTGACCCGGATTAGAAGCGCTCCTCAATTTATAAAATTGGGAACGGAGTTCGGAACAAGAGGAGGAAAAGAGGAGATTCTTTTGGAGAGGGGATATTTCAGAGACGGAGAAGTCCAAAACGGAGAGATCTACGTCTTCTCCAGAGTCCAAAAATTCGGAGAGGAGTTTCTCAATCCAGAGAGATCGGATCGTCAACGGAGTGCAGAATCGGATCGTCAACGGAGTGCAGAATTAAAACTCCACCGCTGCCAGAACCCACAAAAATAAAGAGGAATCGAAATCAATCGATCCCTATTCTTGTAATCTCGATTTTCTATTTGTAATTTTTCTTTTATTGCTATAATTCCAAAGTAAATTGGCAATATAAAGGAATATTCAATTTTTCGGGCATACAAGAATTGGCGATCACAGTGGGAGCCTCTCTGTTTACCACAGAGAGCTTGGTGGCCCAGTCCAACCGGATGTGGATCGACTCAACGATTGAGACGCTGGTCGTGGAGGTTGACCAGTAAAAATACGAGGAGTTCCTATCATTCTCGGATTCGGAGCCCAGGCGTCATCGCCGGGCGACGATTAAACAAGGCGAGGCGTCATCGCCCGCCAAAATTGAAAAGGCGTTATTGTCATTCAATACTTACGAGGCGTCATCGCCCGTTGAAACTGACAAGACGTTATCGTATGTCAAGAGCATGGCGTTATCGCCCGTTACAAAGTCAAGCCAAAAGTCAAACCAGATCTTAACCAGCTCCCAAAAAAGAAATCTAAGGTATAAAACTCAACATGCACGCCTCAATCATACAGGAAGGGTTGCAGAAAACTCTGAGACAGTGAAAAATTTCGGAGCAAACCCATGGATGCAGCCACGGGTTGTATCCCGCGGAAGCAACCCCACGGGTGCAAACCCGCGGCTTGCAACCGCGGGTGGCATCCATCGGCTTGGAACCGCGGGTTGCCACCCGCGGCTTGCAACCGCGGGTGCAACCGCGGGTTGCAACCGCGGTGCAAACCTGCGGGTGCAACCGCGGGTTGCAACCGCGGTGCAAACCTGCGGGTGCAACCGCGGGTTGCACCCCGCGGGAACAAACCCACGGGTGCAAACCCGCAGTTGCAATCGCGGGTTGCATCCCGCAGATGCAACCGCGGGTTGCACCCCATAGATTCCACTTCGCGGAAGCAACGATTGGTTACGTTCAATGTACACAACTCTCATGTCTCTTCGAGCACGCCTATGGTGAGCACACAACACACACCAAATATTTTAATCTCTCTATCAGAGGCGCGCGGGGCCCACACAACACAACTACTCAGGCTAGTGTGCACTCCAGAAGAATCCGCAGAAGGGTTGGAGAACAATTTGATGCTGAAAAAGAGCTCAACCCTGAAATATTGCAAACTCTCCAGTATTATGAACCGAATTTGCGATGCAAGAGGCGTCAAGATGTAAATAGAGATGAGAAGGTACCTCAAGATTTGAGAGAGTACCTCAATTGGAAGAAGAACTCCTCACAAAATATTCCTCACTGGCAATGCGAACAGCTGATCTCAACTGTTCTATCAGACTGTAAATGCAACTCGAAACGGTCTGTTTTTTGCGGATCACTGAACCCAAAAGAATACGGACAGTGAAAAAGGTGTGCACTGGAACTGATCTGCCTGCCACCTCATCACATATGATTAATAAAGGCAAAAAGGTGGTCGGAAACAACCTTTCAGATAATGAAATCACTCCAGGGTTAAAAGGAGTTTCTACCGAACCAGAGAGCGTGCGTTTAGAAGAAGTCTCTGGAAGGTTTGAGAGACAAGAAAAACGTCTCGAACAGCAAGAGGAGACCATAGAAGAAATGAAATAATTTTTAATTGAGTTGTTAGCTCAAACTAGAATGAGCCAATCCTCGTCGTCCATTTCTGATCGGCAGGAAGGAAAACGACCTGTCCAAATAAATGAAGACAGCAAGGACGAGAATGAAGAAATTCCTCCTCATTCAAGAAAGGAAGAGAAAGTGAAGGTTATCATCAACCCTCACGTAGAAAAAATAGAGAAGATGGAGAACCAACTACAAGCTCTTCTTCATCGCAAAAAACTGCAAGAGATGGGGGTAGTCCGTCCCTATCCCATAAAATGGGAGACTGTACCTTATCCTGCAGAATATAAACCGTTGAACCTTCAGTCATTCGACGGTAAAGGTTCGCCGCAACAGCACATCTTCTATTTTCTGTCGCAGACAGGACACCTCATGGGGAATGATCCGACTATGACTAAAATATTTGCCAGCACTTTACGGGGGCCCGCATTTACCTGGTTCATGCAGCTACCCCAGGGAACAATTAAATCATGGGCTGATGTAGAACGTGAGTTCTTAGCCCGATTATTTGAAGATGATACTGAAGTCTCTATACTATCCTTGCTAGCAGCAAAACAAGAGGAAGGCGAGACGGTCAAAACTTATATCGAGCGATTCCGAGAAATTTCTGTTCGATGCCCACATGGCATGACGCAGGACACTCTTGTGGAAACTTGCAGACACAACATGTTGACCGACGTTCTAGATAAAATAGGCTCGGTCGAACCCAAATCATGGAAAGATCTGCTTAAGCAGGGTGAACAGGCCAAAGATATACTTCGACGCCTTGAAAGCAGCAGTCCGCAATTGGAGGTAGTACAAATGAACCTCCATTCCATTTCTCCCGTTCTAAAGGGAAAGACATAATGGCAATGGCGGTAGAGAACACACCGAAACTGAAAGCATAGCCAACTATAAACAACACAGCAAAATCACCCAGGTTTCAAAAGCAGTATTCGTTTAAGGATGAGCATACTGCTACTATGTTCAATATGCTCAGCAAGCGCAAGATGCTCAAGTTGCCAAAGAGTAAGAGGTCTGAAGAAGTTGGAAAGACTAACGATCCGAATTACTGTCTGTACCACCGGATTGTAGGTCACCCTACAAAGAATTGTTTTATTCTAAAAGACAAAATTCAAGCGTTGATTGACGCTGGAGCAGTTCAGCTCAAAACTGAATAAAAAAGGAGTTAGACCTAACTCGGACATATTTAATGTGGGTGGTCTAAAGGTACCACTTGGGCTCACAATAAAGACGAGCTCAGGGCGGTTAATTTAAACCCCCATAACCTACAAAAAGAAAGGGTTAACCCCTTTTGGTCACAAAGAAGTAGGGGGTTGTGAGGGTGCACCTAAAAAAAAAAAAATGAACTGCCCAACGCCGTCAAGGTAAAGAGAAGAGAACCAGTTTCTCACCAACCCCATCATGCTGGGGGTAAAAAGCATGAACTGCCCAACGCCGTCAAGGCAAAGGGAAGAGAACCAGCTTCTCGCCAACCCCATCATGCTGGGGGTAAAAAGCATGAACTACCTAACGCCATCAAGGCAAAGGGAAGAGAACCAGCTTCTCGCCAACCCCATCATACTGGGGGTAAAAAGTATGAACTGCTCAACGCCGTCAAAACAAAAGGAAGAGAGCCAGTTTCTCGCCAACCCCATCATGCTAGGGGTAAAAAGTATGAACTGCCCAACGCCGTCAAGGCAACAGAAAGAGAATAAATTTCTCGCCAACCCTACCATGCTGGAGGTAAAAAGTATGAACTACCCAACGCCGTCAAGGCAACGAAAAGAGAATAAATTTCTCGCCAACCCCACCATGCTGGGGGTAAAAAGTATAAACTGTCTAATGCCGTCAAGGCAACGGGAAGAGAACCAGTTTCTTGCCAACCCCATCATGCTGGGGTAAAAGTATGAATTGCCCAACGCCGCTAAGCTAAAGGGAAGAGGAAAAGTTTGGCATTCAAGCGCAAACAAAATTCTTGACAACTCACCATACTGAGAGAAATAGTATGGCTAGCCCAACTCAAACGGTAGTTGGTAAAGCCTAATCAAATCCGTTAATATCTTAGGGTTTGCTAAAAAACCCATGACGAACCTGTCACAACAGTATTCTTATTCGAATATAAGGATACATCGCTGTTCTAAGCTGCTAAGGCAAAGGGAAGAGAAAAAGTTTGGCATTTAAGCCCAAACAAAACGGTCGACAACTCACCATGCTGAGGGGAATAGCATGGCTAGCCCGACTCAAACGGTAGTTGGTAAAGGCTAATCAAATCCGTTGATAACTGAGGGTTTGCTAAAAACCCTAATCAGATAAATCTCTTGTCACGTTAAGATTTTACTTCTGACAACAAAACTTTTCTCGTCATTTTTTCTCCAGCAGAGCAAGTGACACTCCAAAATATTTGTCAAGTTAAAATCATACCTCTGACATCATAATTCAAAATCAAATGAGATAAAATCCGATTAAATCTCCTGTTATGCTAAGGTTTCACCTCTGACAGAAAAGAAAACTCACACTTCATCCGTTGATTATAGCTTGAGACGTCAAAAATATTTTTGCATGCAGACAACAAATTCTCTGAAGCAAAGCTACAAGCAAAAGTTTAGCTCGGCCGCACAGGTACAATGGCCAGCATTAAGAAAACTCGCTAGAAACAATCTCTGATATATCGAAGAGGTTCAACAGTATATCTCAAGCAACAAAACATGTAGAAGATAGTGATTTCAGAATATGGTTCACAGTATACCATAAAAATCACAAAGAAGACTACAAAGCTAAAATCAAAGAGTCCAAAGTGTTTCGAAATTCGTTACAATTCAATACAAAATTTCGAAAACTTTGGAGGGGGTTATGTAGACATCCAAAAAAAAAAAAATAAATAAAATGAGAGTGCCTCGCGGACCCCACCCGCGGGAGCACCTCGCGGGTCCCACCCGCGGGATCGCTCCCGCGGGAGCGCACTAGCGGGAGTGCACTAGCGGGAGCGCACTAGCGGGAGCGCCCCGCGGGTCCCACCCACGGGATCGCACCCGGGGAGCGCCCTGCGGGTCCCACCCGCGGGAGCGCACCTGCAGGAGCGCCCCACGGGTCCCACCCGCGGGATCGCTCACCTGCAGGAGCGCACCTGCGGGAGCGCCCCGCGGGTCCCACCCGCGGGATCGTTCCCGCGGAGCGCTCCATCCGCAGGTTGCTTTCCGCTTCCGTTCCGCTTCTGTTCCGTTTTGCATGGTGATCCGGATTTTTGGGGATTTAATCGGATTCGAGGGAAGAATTTGAGTCGGATTAGAAGCGCTCCTCAATCTATAAAATTGGGAACGGAGTTCGGAACAAGAGGAGGAAAAGAGGAGATTCTTTTGGAGAGGGGATTTTTTAGAAACGGGGAAGTCCAAAAAGGAGAGATATACGTCTTCTCTAGAGTCCAAAAATTCGGAGAGGAGTTTCTCAATCCAGAGAGATCGGATCGTCAACGGAGTGCAGAATCAAGACTCCACCGCTGCCAGAACCCACAAAAATAAAGGGGAATCGAAATCAATCGATCCCTATTCTTTTAATCTTGATTTTATATTTGTAATTTTTCTTTTATTGCTGTAATTCCAAAGTAAATTGGCAATATAAAGGAATATTCAATTTTTTGGGCATACACCGAGTAACAATTATTTATAAACAAAAATAGATAAAATATGGGAGGAAAAATGCATAATATGATACTTATCACACCCCCACACCTATCTTTTGCTAGTTCTCGAGCAAAACCTAAACCTAAAAAGAAAAAGAAAAATCCTAACTCACTTTCGCAGGAATCGTGATTGCACTTAGCACATGCAACAAGTCTTTAAACCCATAAGTTACCCTAATGGACGAGTGTTGTCTCATGAGGGTTTGCAATGAATATACCCACAAAATTCATGAATAAAATAGGTTAAGGAATAAAGAAAAGAAAAATAAGGATAACCAAAAAATAAGAAAAGTAAAAATTTTATACAAAAGAAAAAAAAATTATAATATTTTCATCAATTAATCTCACTAATATACAAACTCAAGAACGCATTTAGATTATCAATTTTCAAATCGAGCGTCATATCAGATACACTTATCATTTTAATTAAAAATTTAAATCCTATCTTTCAATACCTACTAACAGATAATCTATTGGCTTCTATACACCTACGTGCACGTGTGATAGTCTACTTCAGCCCTGGACTCCAACTCTAACTCATGATTCATCTCCTCTCTCATAACAATTTTTTTTTCTTTTTTTTTCTTTTTTTTCTTTTTTTAGAATATTTCACTTTTCATGTGAATATTCACGCTTACTTAGGCGTAACATACCCGATTACTCGGTTCATACTCTTTTCTTTTTCTTTTTTTAGAATATTTCACCTTTCATGCGAATATTTACGCTTATTTAGGCGCAAAGTACCCGATTACTCAGATCATACTCTTTTTTTTCACTCTTGAGGCTATTGCCTTAATACTATGCGCACCCCATTATTTTATCACTCTCGAGGCTATTGCTTTAATACCAAGCTCACCCCATTATTTTATTCTCACTTTTTTTTCTTTCTTTTTTCTTTTTTTTTTTGTTTAGAGAGAGAAAATTTACTCAATCGTTATCATCTTTGTCCTTAACCTGATAAACTATTGTGAAGTAAAAAATTGATGTATACTTACCTCAAAACTACTATTGGCGGTATTTATTTTTTGGATTTTAATTTTTTTCATAAAATTCAAAGTGTACTATCCAATTTACTCTCCTATCCAATTTTAAATCTAAATTTGTTCCTTTATCTGTAATTAGGTTGATCTATTGATAAAAATACATAATTTCTTTTTTCAAAATTTTTTTAGTTTTTTTTTGTTAGTTACCCTAAAAACTACCCGAAGTGTAAAATAAATAAACCCAAAAATCTAAAAATAAAATAAAGATTCTAAAAAAAACTAAAAATCCTAGAAAAATATGAAGAAAATATCATAGCCCACTCCCCCACACCTAGACTCGTATATGCCCTCATACACAAACCAATAATGGTAAAATAAAAAAAAAACTATTATACAAATATTATACACTTATTAGAAAATTCAAACGGTTACGACCTCTTGATCGCTTTCCACTCTCATAATGTGTCCTTTTACGTTTTGATATGGATGAACTTAGCCTTTTTGTCAGTTTTGCATTTAATTTCTCCATTTTATTTTTGATTTTTCTTATTTTATTCCTACCCTTCTTTATTTTATTCAATAGTAAAATTTTGAGGTTGGAAAGCGTACCTTTACTATCGTTCGTATTCCATCCACGAGCATTTTTCATATTAATAAGTATTTTGATTTTATCAACTTGTGAAATAACATACTCATTTTGGTGTTGTGGAATCATGAGCTCGATTTTGGAGTGCTCTTTTAAATCATCATGTACTATGACCTCTTCTCTTTGAGGTTCTTTCCATTCTTCTAATGTTCTAGGCTCGTCATGCAAATTTTCTTCAAACCCGTTATCAAAATTCTCAAAAAAAATGCCATACTAGTGGACTTATCATTAGTCAAGTTATTATGAAGGGATAAAAAATTTTCTTCACAACTTTCTTAACAATTTTCATCAAAAGAATCAAATGATAATGTGTCACTAGCAAACTCACCATGAGATAAATCATCAAACAAAAATATTTTCTTTATCACTGATTTCTTCATAATTATTGTCACAATGGACTAAAATAGGTTGATCACAATATTGAATTATAGACTTATCATGCACAAAATTATTTAATTCATTTTGAATCATATCATTTCAAAAGATGACTGAAGTGATTGCTCGTTGGAGTCAGATATTTTCAAACTATTAGATGGTTGATCTACAAAAAGTTTAGTTTGAGAAATTGCTTTAAGAAGATCTTCTATACAAGCTGCAGTTTGAGAGGATAATTGTGACAAACCTTCTATACCTTCCTCTATTCTACGTCTTCGTTCCTTAGACTCATGATTGTAATTTTTCTTATTTTCTTCAAATGATTGCATCTCGAGATCATGAGTGAAATTTGATGGTGGATATGATAGATCTGTGTACATATTTGATGACAGATATGGTTGAAGGTATATTCTCATGACATGTATAGGTTGCTTCTAATTTTTTTAATCTTTCATCTAACATGTTCAATTGAATATCTTGTTTATGATTGAATGTAGAACATGAAGATGAATAGCCCATAAAGAAAGGATCAGATGGAGAACTTTCTTGGTATGACTCTTGATTATATGCAAAATTAGAATTATTCATCCATTCATAATTGTAATTTTGTGTATAAGAAGTGCTCGTTGGTTCATTATATGTGTTGTGAATTTGATTATGACATAGTCCTAGTGAACTTCCTATCCATGAACATTAATAATAATTATGATATGGATCACGACAATGATAGCAACCAGTTTGATTTTGAAACATTTTTTTAATTTTTTTTTATTATTTGAAAAAGGTGGAGAGGGAGAGAGATGGAAAAGAAAAAAAATTGATTGTTTTTTTTGAATTTTTTCTTTTACAAAACCAGGGAACTAAATCACAAAATAGGAGGAAATTTGGGTTCAGAATTACCTTTACTTGCCACCAATTGGAGGTTTTGGCCTCTAAATAGCGGCTAAACCAGACAGTTTGACTCTCTGGTTTCTGCTGCTTAGTCCAGAGGCTCTTCTGATCTTTTTTATCTTCCTGTATTTGCAATTTCTATTTCCTATACACTCAACGCACACTGTTAACCCTTAAAACTTTAGAAAAAGTAAGAAAAACACCATCGATCCCCGGCAACAGCGCCAAAAACTTGATGTGATAATTACTGCAAGCGCACAGTATCGGTGTAGCGCTGTACAGGTCGTCCCACAGGGATCTAAGATGTTTTGATCCTTACTATTTCTTTAATTCTACTAGATTAACTAAGAGTTTCTAGGTTGAAGTTTGGTTGTTCTAATTAGCTTAGGATCTAGAATTCACTAGTTTTCAACCATGTATTTACTTTTATTATCTTCTTTTTTTCATAAAAAGGTGATCTTTTAGTTTAATCTTTATTTAAAGTGCCCTAAGTATGAGCTATCAAGTGGTGTGCAAGCATAACTTATCAAAAATACTACTTTTATAAAAATAAACTAAATCATTAGATAAATCTATGATAAAGATGAAAACCAATAACTCCAAACCCTAACTAAGTATAGGCTATCAAGAAATTTAACTCAAGTATAACCTATCAAAGTATTAATCTACGAGTTCTTGTATTTTAATCTTTTCATGGAAAAATTATATCTTTATTTATTTTAATTAAGAAAAAAAATATTAGAAAGCAGTTACATGGTGGATTCTAACTTCATCTACATCCTAGAGCTAAACTAATTAGCTACTCATATTCCTAATAAGCAAAATCGAATTTTTATTCATGAACACAATAAAATCTAATCTAGAAAGTAAAAAAACCTAAACTAGAAAGTAATTAACTCTATCTTGAAAGCAAATAAAGAACTAAAAGCAATGACTTACCTCTTGAGCACGGTATTGTGGCCGCCACCCCTTCAGCAAAATCCTAATTTTATTAATAAAAAGTACATATAAAATTAAACCTAAAAAACTCTCCTCTATTTACAAGGATTCATGGGGAATTTATAATCCAAATATAATCCTACTTCTAACTCAAACTCAATACAAAACATATGATCCTAATCCAATACAAACTAATCTCAAGATATATAATTTTAATTTAATCCATAGGTATTAGAAACCAATGGTTGAGATTAGATGGCATAAAATACTAATTTCGGGTCCAAAATCTGAAATTAAGTTCAACATACCCGTATCCCGCTGGATCGGATTTTTAACTCTGCAGTGCTTCCGTAAAATGGTCATAACGTTTGTATACGAACTCGGATTAAGCTATTCTTGGACTTGTTTCGAAGATAATTACGAGATCTCTAAATGTTTGATACATGACAATTTCCAGTTCAAACTTTATCTTCATCGAAAATTCTCTTGAATTTGCTGCTGCTGCACTTGAGTGTCGGTTTTCGCCTTAGTTAACTTTCTTTGCTCATATTCTTGATAAATTTGTATCTTCTCCTTCTTTTACTTGCGAAACCTTTGTTACCTATAAAAACACACTAAATATACCCTAGTAGTAATTATTTATATACAAAAATAGATAAAATATGGGAGGAAAAATGTATAATATGATACTTATCACAAATCATGCAAATATTGTACAAAAGACTCGGTTAAGTCACTAGGTCTATCACCTATGGGGAGGTAAATAATGTATATAGGTTTTCTAGGTTTATAACCTATAACTATCTCAAATGGACTCAAACTAGTAGTCCTATTAACCAAACTATTATATGCAAACCCTGCTATAGGCAAAACGTGACCCCACATGGTTAAATAGTTATCCATTAAACATCGAAACAAGTCTCTCAGACTATGATTGACAACTTCTGTATGACTATTAGTTTGTGGATGGTAAGTGGTGGAAAACTTAATCGTGGTACTCATTTTTTTCAAAGAGTTCGCTAAAAATAACTCATGAACCGAATATCTCTGTAAGAAACAATCGACTTAGAAAGACCATGCAAATAGATTATCTCTTTACAAAATAAATGTTCAATATATGAGGCATCCGAAGTCTTGTGGTAAAGAATAAAATACACCATCTTGGAAAATCTATTTACCACAACTAATATAGCATCATGTTTCCTTAGTATATGAGCGATGCCTAAAATGAAATCCATGCTGAGGTGCTCGTAAAGTGCAAAGAGTATGGGTAATAGTGTGTAGAGCCTTGTACTCTACTTCATACTTTTAGCAACCTACCAAACCCTGCAATGTGGCATAACTCGCACACCATCACCTTTAACGCTGGGCCAATAGAATCGATTCTCTATAAAGATGATAGTCTTATCTCGACCAGAATGCCCAACAATCCCTCCCCCATGCATTTCTCAAATCAAATGATTACGCAAAGAAGTATTGAGAATACATAGATTGGTATCTTGAAGGAAGAAAATATCAAAATGGTAAAACCATCTACTATAATAGGAGGATTCACAGAAGTATAGATGTCATCAATGTCCCGATAAGCAAGATAATCTTGGATGATTTGCTCAAATTTGGTTACCTTGTACTTTGTAAAGTGCAAAGTTTCTTATTTAATGCATCAACAAATTTATTTTCATTGCCAGCACAGTGTTTGAGTATGAAATTGTGCACCAAAATAAACTCAAGTCATTTAATATGTCAGTGCCTTACTCTCTTCTGGGAATTGATATAACGTAGAGTTTGATGGTTTGAATAAATAATGAACTTCATTGATAGCAAATAGTGACGATAATGACGCAAACATTGCACTACTGCATTAAACTCTAGATCACAAATATCATAGTGTTATTTCATCTCGTTAAACTTTTCACTAAAGAAGGCAATATGATGACTTTTTTGACTCAAAACACCACCTATACCTATATCTGATTCGTCATATACTACCTCAAAAACCTTCGAGAAATTTGGAAGGTGAAAAATTGGAGCAGTAGTCAACTTCTCTTTAATCTCCTCAAAAATTTGAGTAGCAAATCTAATCCATTGAAACTCTCATTTCTTAAAAAAATCGGTGATCAGAGTTATGATGATACTAAATCTCCTAATAATTCTCCTATAAAATATAATAAGACCATAGAAACTCCTAGTCTCATAGATCGTACTCGTAGACCACTCTCTTATGGCCTTAACTTTGTCATAAAAGAGTGGTCCGTTGTTACTTCGTCTTTAGAGACGATGAATCTAAGAAAGTGAACGGAGAAAACTATGAATGTACATTTGTTCAAGTTGATAAATAGTTTCTTCTTACGGAGAGTTTTTAAAACCTGTGTAAAGTGAGAAAAATGCTCTTCCTGCATTCGACTAAAAATGAGAATGTTATCAAAATATGCAACAATAAACTTGCCTAAGAAAGCACGCAATATCTGGATCATAACTCTCATAAATATACTAGGCGTGTTAAATAAACCAAAAGGCATGACCAACTATTCATACAATCTGTTCTTAATTTTAAAGGTAGTTTTTCACTCATCACTCTTGCGGATACGAATATGATAATATCCAGTTCGAAGATCTATATTTGAAAAGATTTGAGAACTGGCCATCATATCTAATAAGTTATTAATTCTAGGAATGGGAAAGCTATACTTGATAGTGATTTTATTTATGGCGTGACTATCTATGCACATCTTCCAGCTACCATCCTTCTTAGGTGTGAATAAAGTAGGAACAGCACATGAACTAAAGCTCTCTCTAATAAAGCCTTTTCGCAATAACACATTGACTTGTCTCTACAACTCAACGTGTCCAATAAGGTTCATCCTATAATGTGACAAATTGGGCAAACTAGACCCTGACATGAAATCAATAGAATGTGGATGTCCCGAAGGGGAGGAAGTTCATCAAGTAGCTTATCATGCATGATATTACGGAAATCAGTGAGAATCTAATGAAACTCAGGAGGGTATTCGACAGATGGGCTAGGAGATTCTCGTAGGGCAAATATTTCATACACTAGTCTCTCTTCTAGACTCTCTTTGAGGAACTAAGATCAATTTATTAGGTAAAGAGACTGTTTGTACACCTGGCTGGTGACCTTTTCGATTTTTGGACTCTCATCGCTAAACTAGGCGGGTTTCAACATTAATCCCTTCTGCTAACTTACGTAATTTTTTCTGAAGGCGTCTCACCTACAATAACCCCCATATATATATATATATATATATATATATATATATATATATATATATATATATAGAGAGAGAGAGAGAGAGAGAGAGAGAGAGAGAGAGAGAGAGAGAGAGAGAGAGAGAGAGAGAGAGAGAGAGAGAGTTTATCCCAAATTAGAGGAACCTCACCTATATGCATAAGCCTATATTGGGATTAGTTTGGTCTCCCTATCAAGCTTAAAAAAGTTAGACGAATGAAACTTGAATATTATTGTGCATCTCACTATTTTCTTTCCCTCTCTTCTCATATCACTCCTAAAATCTTTTATAACTCTTATTAACACCTTAATATTTCCAAATTGACATTTCAAACTATGTAGGTTGGGTCGAAAAACTACCTCCATGTACCAAGTTATCTTTTCAAATCCAAGGAGAATGTCCTCTAACTATGTAATGAGATTTGACTCAACTTAGGAGATATTCTTAGTCCAATTTATCCATTAATTAGGATAATAAAGGAGGTTAATTAATTTCTAATTAAGGATGGTAATGAACGCGTTCATGAGCCTATTTCTGGCTCTCTCTATATAAACATTTTGAATTAGAAAAATGAAACTTTAATTTTTAATTTAAAATTTTATATAGGACAGGCCTAAAATTGATCCATGGACACATCCATTACCATTCTTATTTCTGATCCAGCTAAGATGATTTGATTTGTTACTTTGGAATTGTTAAGATTTAAGGTGTTGTATGGAATTATACAAAAGAATGGAATTATACAAAAGATTTGCGGCATGAATATGAAGAAAAACATATTTTCTTTATGACGGAAGAAACAAATTTAGTGTAAGTATTAGTAAGGAATGCTACAAGGGCATGCACCAAATTGCTAAGAACACCAATTTCTAATTGCACAAATAAAAATATTAAAAATCTAGGTTTTCGCTATAGGTATCTATTAAATTTTCCGGCAACCCCTATCTGAAACACCACTCCCCCACCCCCAAAAACCCCTCCTAAAACCCCACCTACCCTCTCCTCTGGCCACTCAACCACCCCTGCCCTTTCCATCACTAAAACCACCCGGTCCACCTTCCAATCCCTCACTGCGCCCCACTTAATCACCCCACTTCCCTTCTCCCCGCGCCCCCTATTGCTAATGGAGCCCATTGCCGCAGCGGGTTTCGGTCAACCGAAACGGGTCCAAAACCTGTCCAAACCCATTATGATATAATATAAATATGGGGTTGTGGTGCTAGGGTTTTTGTAGCCGAAAAGAAGCCGGAAAAAGGAGTTGGTGGTTGCTGCGGATTTTTTCTTTGTTTGGTGCGGCCTGAAGCAAGGAGGTGCTGCCTTTGTATCCTGGTGTGACGGCCTAAAGCAAAGAGCAAATTATTTGTTGCGGCTGAGCAAATAATTGTGTAGTGGCTGGGTTGATTTTCTTTCTTTGTTTTTCGGCTGAAGCAAAACAAAGAAGGTGTTGCGACCACTGGTATTTCTTTATTTGTTGCGGTAAGAAGCTACAAATAAAGTGGTGAGGCGACTGTAGCAGTGGATCAGGTGAGGGCTTGATCTCATATTCATATATGATTTGAATTGATATTTCTCTTGTGGTTGAGAACTAGAATATTGTAATCCTCTTTTGATATAGTGGAAGTTTTTCGATCGGTCCCCGTGGACGTAGACATATTGCCGAGCCACGTTAAATCTGTGTGTTCTCTATCTCTGCTATTTTTCTCTTCGGTTAACTATTTGATTCCGCTGGTTGTTGCATTAGTATTATTCCGCTATCTTTTGCTAACAATTGGTATCAGAGCCCTGGTTCGGGTCAGATTTCACTCAGATCGGTGTTTATTTTGAGTGGGAGTTATGGCGGAAGATAGGAAGGGAGAAATTGAAAAATTTGACGAGACAGATTTCCAATGGTGGAAGTTGCAGATAGAAGATTATTTATATCAAAAGAAT
Source organism: Dracaena cambodiana (assembly GCA_036321105.1). Classification (NCBI taxonomy): domain Eukaryota; kingdom Viridiplantae; phylum Streptophyta; class Magnoliopsida; order Asparagales; family Asparagaceae; genus Dracaena; species Dracaena cambodiana. Next base: position 16,256,333 of record JAYEPQ010000012.1, read on the forward strand.
TTACATCAACCACTGATTGGAGAAAAGCCAGAAAAGATGACTGATGAGGAGTGGGCATTGTTGGACAGGAGGGCTTTGGCGCAGATTCGATTGTGCCTGACAAAGCAGGTTGTGTTCAATGTCTCCAAGGAGAAGACCACTTCAGGTTTGATGTCAGCATTGGCTAAATTTTATGAGAAGCCGTCTGCTTCAAATAGACTGTTTCTAATGAAAAAGTTGTTCAACTTGAAAATGCCTTCTGATAGTTCAGTTGTTAATCATTTGAACGAATTTAACATATTATGGGCACAACTTGAATCTTTAGATTTTGTCTTTGCTGATGACATTAAAGTTTTGATGTTTATGTGTTCGTTACCGGATAGTTGGAGTAATGTTGTTATGGCCATCAGCAATTCTTCCAATACTGCTCTTAAATTCAATGATGTTGTGAGTACAATCATGAATGATGAATTGATGAAAAAGAGCATGGGTGAGAGCACAGTTTCGACAAGTACTGCTCTGTCGGTTGATAATGACAGACGAAAGGAAAGGGGTAGAAGTTCAAGCAGGGAGTCGAAGCAAAGAGGAAGATCAAAATCTAAGGAAAAATTCAAGAAAAAGTTAGTGTGTTGGAAATGTAAGACAGAGGGTCATATGAAGAAGGATTGTCCAAACAAAGATAAGGAAGGAGCGAATGTGGTGAATCCAAGTGAAGAGTATGATGACTTGTGTTTGTCTGCTCATACAGAATCAAAGTCAGATTCGTGGTTTGTAGATTCAGGGGCTTCGTTCCATTGCACTGCTCGTAGAGAATGGTTTGAGAATTATGTCCAAGGTGATTTTGGGCATGTGACTGTTGGTAATGGGCAGGAATGTAAGATTGTCGGTAAAGGGACAATTCAGTTAAAGTTGCACAATGGTGGAAAGTTGCTTTTACAAGAGGTCAGGCACATACCGGATTTGAAGAAGAATTTGATATCTGTTAGCAAGCTGGATGGCGAAGGTTATCAAATCTCATTTGAGAAGAAACAGTGGAAGATCAGTAAAGGAGCAATGGTAGTGGTCAAGGGTGAGAGAGTGGGAACTCTATATTTACTCTCAAGCTCGGTGGATCACGTTGTTTTTTTGGCCACCGTGAAGAATGAGAAGGCTACCTTATGGCATCAGAGGCTCGGTCACTTGAGCGAAAGCGGCATAAGGGTATTGCAATCCAGAGGTATGTTGACAGATATGAAAGATGCTAATTTTGATTTCTGTGAGAACTGTGTGTTTGGAAAGCAGAAAAGAGTTAGTTTTATGAAGGATGGCAAGGAGAAGAAAACCGAGAGATTGGAGTTGGTGCATACAGATGTATAGGGGCCTTCTTCGGCGAAGTCTCTTGGAGGTAATTCTTATTTTGTCACTTTCATAGATGATGCAAGTAGGAAAACATGGGTGTTTGCACTTAAACAGAAATCCGATGTTTTCAAGATCTTCAAGGTATGGAAAACTCTTGTTGAGAATGAAACATGTTTGAAGGTAAAATGTCTGTTGTCAGACAATGGTGGGGAATTTTGCAATAGGGAGTTCGATGACTATTGCTCTACCCACGGAATCAGGAGAGTAAAGACTGTACCGAGGACACCGCAGCAAAATGGCGTGGCTGAGAGGATGAATAGAACCATTTTGGAGCGAGCTCGGAGTATGAGACTACAAGCAGGTTTGCCTTTGCAACTTTGGGGAGCCGCTGTAGATACGGCAGTCTATCTGATCAACAGGAGTCCAGCTAGTGCTTTAGATGGAGGAATTCCAGAGGAGGTGTGGTCTGGTAAGACTGTAAATTATTCATTCTTAAAAGTGTTTGGTTGTATAGCATATGCACATGTGGATCATGAGATGAGAAAGAAGCTTGATTCTAAATCTCAGAAGTGTGCATTCATTGGATACGGTGGCGACGAATATGGTTATCGCTTATGGGATTATGAGCATAACAAGGTAATTCGTAGCAGAGATGTAGTATTTAATGAGGGCTGTATGTATAAAGACCGAACGGAAAGTAAGAGTGAGAAAACAGTGGAGAAAGAGCGCTTGGAGCTGGATGAGCCACAGGATGGGATGGATCCCATGGATAAAAGAAAGGAAGAAATACCTATATCTGAAGGAGAAGAAATGGCTACACCTGAGAATATACAAGTTTCAGATGAGACCGAACAGGAGAGAGAGCCATTGACTGAAATAGATGGTTCCAGTACTTCATCAGAGAGTGTTCCCACTTTGAGGAGGAGCACGAGGATAAGGAAGCCAACCCAAAAACTTTATCTTCCATTATATCATATTTTGTATACTGATGCAGGTGAACCAGAGAATTACCAAGAAGCTATGCAGGATAAACTTCATCTTAAGTGGGAGCAAGCCATGCGTGATGAGATGTCTTCTTTGGAGGAGAATCACACATAGGAATTGGTGAAGCGACCGGAAAAGATGAAAGTATTGCATAATAAGTGGGTATACAGGGTAAAACATGAGGCAGGAAGGACACAAAGGTTCAAGGTTAGACTTGTGGTGAAGGGATACGGTCAGAGAAAAGGTATTGACTTCAATGAAATATTTGCACCTGTTGTCAAGATGACTTCTATCAGAGCAATACTAAGTATTGTGGCTGTGAAAGGATTGTATTTAGAGCAGTTCGATGTGAAAACTGCTTTCCTTCATGGTGATTTGGAGGAGGAAATATATATGGAACAGCCGGAGGGATATGAAGTTAAAAGAGAATTGGGTATGTCGACTGAAAAGGAGCTTGTATAAGTTGAAACAAGCGCCGAGACAATGGTACTTGAAGTTCGACAAGTTTATGTTGGATTCGGATTTTGCCAGAAGTAATTCAGATCACTGTGTATATCTACAAAAGTTTAAGGATGGTAACTTTATTATACTTACTTTGTATGTAGATGATATGCTTGTGGCAGGTACATGCATGAAGAAAATCAATGATCTGAAGAGAAAGTTGGTAGGGAGATTCTCTATGAAGGACATGGGTGAGGCCAAACAACTTCTTGGGATGCAAATTACCCGAGATAAGAAAAACAAGAAATTGTGGTTATCTCAGGAGGGATACATCAAGAAGGTGTTGGAGAGATTCAACATGGAGAATGCAAAACCGGTAACTACAGCTCTTGGTGGTCAGTTCAAACTGTCAAAAGAGTAAGGTGCTAAGACAGATGAGGAGAAGAGACACATGGAGAATGTGCCTTATTCATCGGCCGTTGGGAGTCTCATGTATGCAATGGTGAGTACAAGACCAGATATTGCACATGCAGTGGGAGTAGTGAGTAGATTCATGAAGAACCCTGGAAAAGAACATTGGTAAGCGGTGAAGTGGATTTTCAGGTATTTGAAAGGTACTTCAAAGTATTATTTGTGTTTTGGGGGTGATAACATTGATGTGCAAGGTTTTGTGGATTCGGACCATGCGGGTGATAGAGACAATGGCAAGAGCACCACAGGTTATATTTTTACTGTAGGAGGAACAGCGGTAAGCTGGGTTTCAAGACTACAATTAATTGTTGCTTTATCTTCGACAGAAGATGAGTATATTGCAGCTGCAGAAGCAAGTAAGGAGTTTATTTGGTTGCAGCGATTGATGAGTGAGTTGGGTTTTGATGGAGTGGATTGCAGGTTATTCAGTGACAGTCAGAGTGCAATTCATCTTGCTAAGAACTCGGCGTATCATTCACGGACCAAACATATTCACTTGAGATATCACTTCATTAGATCCTTGTTAGAGGATGGCCAATTGAAGTTGGAGAAGATTGAAGGTAACAAGAATCCTGCAGATATGTTGACAAAGCCGGTTGATGGGAAAAAGTTGAGCTATTGCTCAATTTTGGTGCATTTGTGTTGAATGCTGAAATTGGGACTTTAAACGATCGAGGTAAAAACTTTGGACACTGGGATTATCATGTTTAGAGATTATATTTTTTAGCAATGGTCTCCAAGTGGGAGATTATTGCTAATGGAGCCCATTGCCGCAGCGGGTTTCGGTCAACCGAAACGGGTCCAAAACCTGCCCAAACCCATTATGATATAATATAAATATGGGGTTGTGGTGCTAGGGTTTTTGTAGCCGAAAAGAAGCCGGAAAAAGGAGTTGGTGGTTGCTGCGGATTTTTTCTTTGTTTGGTGCGGCCTGAAGCAAGGAGGTGCTGCCTTTGTATCCTGGTGTGACGGCCTAAAGCAAAGAGCAAATTATTTGTTGCGGCTGAGCAAATAATTGTGTAGTGGCTGGGTTGATTTTCTTTCTTTGTTTTTCGGCTGAAGCAAAACAAAGAAGGTGTTGCGGCCACTGGTATTTCTTTATTTGTTGCGGTAAGAAGCTACAAATAAAGTGGTGAGGCGACTGTAGCAGTGGATCAGGTGAGGGCTTGATCTCATATTCATATATGATTTGAATTGATATTTCTCTTGTGGTTGAGAACTAGAATATTGTAATCCTCTTTTGATATAGTGGAAGTTTTTCGATCAGTCCCCGTGGACGTAGGCATATTGCCGAACACGTTAAATCTGTGTGTTCTCTATCTCTGCTATTTTTCTATTCGGTTAACTATTTGATTCCGCTGGTTGTTGCATTAGTATTATTCCGCTATCTTTTGCTAACACCCCCTTCCCACTCTCTCGGATAAACCCCTTCTCCTCTCCTCATCTTTCATGGCCCCTTTCCCCAACACCCAACGTCCCCCTTCCCTCCGCCCCTGCTCCCCCATTCCCCCTGCCCCTGCTCCCCCAATCCCCCTCCTCTCCTCCCCCCCGCTCCCCAACTAAAACTTCAACTGTGATGTCCTTGTTGAATTCATGTATATTTGAACATTGAATCTTTGAACCAATTCACTAGTTCAAAAATAAATGAATTAGGTGAATGGAAAATGCTTTCAAACAAAAGTACATAGCAAAGGGAACAAAAAGAAAAGAGAAAAAAAATAGTCTCACATTGGATAGAGTGTTGCTAGGATGTGAGTTTATATATGATTGTTTATTATATGTTATTACTTATGTAAGAAGAGGAGAAACCTTGAGCACCATGCGTGGTGCTACGCACCGCCCGCACACACACGTGCGTGTGCGAGGGCGAATGGACATTTAGGGCGCATTGGGCGCTTTAGTGGCACACTTGGCACTTCGCACGATAAGCCTCTGTCCAGATTTTTTAATCCAGAAGCAAGTGGTGGAGGGCGAATCGGTTTTAAGAAGATAGTGTCAACATCCTGTCTTCCTCAAATCTGCATCAAACTTCTGCATACGCTTATCCTTCAATCAGTAAAGTTTTTCCTAATCCAGTAATTCTTTTATTCTGTTTCTTTCTTAGGATAATGAACTAATTAAACAATTTCAGTTTAATAGTTTTCTGTAAACAATAATAGGTAATAAGATTTATATGTCTATATATTTCTAACCTGGAAAATATAGACTGCTATTATACACATATCAATTCGTAATTCTTCTTTATTATTGTCCAACTTTATTTCTGATTGAAATATAAAACAAATCTGTTAACTAATAACAGTAGTAATTCTGTCCATATTAATCTAAAACATACTAAAATAACCAACAGTCTTAAAACCGAAGTTTTGTTTTAGATTAATTTTAAAAATTGTTATAATAGTGTTCAATCACTAGTTATTTTACTTAAATTTAAATTGCTTGTGGAAAAAGATAGTTAAATTCTGTTTAGAGGAAGAAATATGTGTATCGTGCGATTCTCAACAAAATACACCAAAAGAAACTAGATAAAACACCTTATGAATTATGGACAGTTTGAGCACCTAACTATAAATTCTTAGGAGTGTGGGGGTGTCTAGCAAAGATTGCAATTCTTACTCCTAAAAGGACTAAAATTGGACCTAAAACTATTGATTGTATATTCATTGGATATGCACATAATAGCAGTAAAAAAAAAAAAAAAAAAAAAAAACTTTTTTTGCTAAGTGGGCACACCAGCGGGTGCACCCGCGGGTTGCAACCCATGGGAACCCCCGCGGGATGCAACAACACCCGCGGGAGCCCCCGCGGGTTGCCACCCGCGGGTTGTTTTCCGTTCTTTTCCGATTATTTGTTTCCTATTTTTGGACTGATAATCCGTGATCCGATTTTTCATGAGAGAATTGAGCGGGTTTTGGATTTTTTTCGGTCTATAAAATACAAGAATTTAACCGGAGAGAGGACTTTTGGATTCTTAGATTTTGGGACGATTACGGGCGAGCTCGTGAGATCAAGGAAAAGAGCAGAGCCATCTTCTCCTGGTCGGACGGTCAACGGAGGCAGCAGTAAGACTCCACCGCCACCCGAACCCACTTAAAAAGGGAATCCATTAATATTCCTGTTCTTGTAACGATCCTATTTTCTTTTTGTAATCTGAATTTTCATTGTAACTCATCAATTTTGCAATGGAATCAAAAATGCAATTTTCTGGCGTACAAGAACTGGCGACCACAGTGGGAGCCCCTCTGTTTACCACAGAGAATCTGGTGGCGTAGTCCGACCGGGTGCCGATTGGCTCAATGGTTGAGACGCTGGTCAGAGAAATTGACCAGCAAAAATATGAGGAATTTCTTTCCTCCTCTGATTCGGAGCCTAGGCGTCATCGTCGGGTGACGATGAAAAAAGGTGAGGCGTTATCGCCCACCGGAAATCAAAAGGCGTCATCGCCTATGAAAATTTACGAGGCGTCATCGCCCATTGAAATTTATGAGGCGTTATCGCCCGTTCCAAAGTCAAGCCAAAAGTCAAACCAGTCCCTGACCCGCTCTCAGAAGAGAAACCTGAGGCGTAAGGCCCAGCGGGCCCGTCTCAACAGTGCCTCTGGAAAATTGCGGTCAGAAAATCCAGATCAGGAAACATCGGGAAGAAAAAATTTCAAAAATGAAAATCCGCAGGCGGAACTGCGGGTTGCACCGCACGGGGGCAATCCCGCGGTTGCAACCGCGGGTGCAAACCCGTGGTTCCAACCGCGGGTGCAACCCTGCAGTTGCAACCGCGGGTTGCACCCCGCGGGTGCAACCCCGCGGTTGCAATCGCGGGTGCAAACCCGCGGTTCCAACCGCGGGTGCAAACCCGCGGTTCCAACCGTGGGTTGCACACCGCAGGTTGCAACCCGTGGGTTGCACTCCACAGGAAAAATCAAGGGTTAGTTCTGGTGTCTATTCGGGCACACGCGCAGTGAGCACACAGCGCACATCTAACTTTTTGGTTACTCTCTCAGGTGTACCATCCCGTTCCTCTACAAACAAATATAAGGATGTGCTCATGAACTCACCTGAGGATAGGTCTTCAAATTTCTCTTCGGATGAACATATTCATGATAGAATCCTCCAAATCCCGAAGAACAAGTCAGATGCGTGCGAGGCCCGTACAACTGCGCAGGCCAGCACACACTCCAGAAGAATCCGCAGAAGAGTTGGAGAACAATCTGATTCGGGAAAAGAGCCCAACCCTGAAATATTGCAAACTCTCCAGTATTATGAACCAAGTTTGCGACGCAAGCGGCGTCAGGTTGCAAATAGAGATAAAGAAGTATCTCAAGACTTGAGAGAATACCTCAATTGGAAGAAGAACTCTGCACAAAATACTCCTCAATGCCAATGCGAACAGTTAATCTCAACTGTTCTATCAAACTGCGAGTGTCATCCGAGACGGTCCGTTTTTGAGCGGATCACCGAGTCCAAAAGAATACGAACGGTAAAGAGGGTGTGTTCTGAAACCGATCTACCTGCCGCCTCATCACTTATGGTTAATAAAGGCAAAAAGGTGGTCGGAAACAACCCTTCGGATAAGAAAATCACTCCAGAATCAAAAGGAGTTTCTATCGAACCAGAGGGCGCGCTTCTAGAAGAAGTCTCTGAAAGGCTTGAGAGACAAGAAAAACGTCTCGAACAGCAAGAGGAGACCATAGAAGAAATGAAACAACTTTTAATTGAGTTGCTGGCTCAAACTAGGAGGAACCAATCCTCGTCGTCCATTTCTGGTCGGCAGAAAGGAAAACGACCCTTCCAAATAAATGAAGACAGTAAGGACGAGGATGAAGAAGTGCCTCCTCACTCAAGAGAAGAAGAGGAAGTGAAGGTGATCGGTTTAAAGCCTCACTTGTGGAGAAATTAAGAAGATGGAGAATCAACTACACGTCTTCTTCATCGAAATAAACTGTAAGAGGTGGGTAGGTAGTCCGTCTTATCCCATTAGAAGACGACTTACTACAAAATACAAACCGTTGAACTTCGTTCAATTCGACGGTAAATGTTCGCCACAACAGCACATTTTCTACTTCCTCACAGACAGGACATCTCATAGGGAATCCGACTATGACTAAGATATTTGCGAGCACTTTACGGGCGCGATTTACTTGGTTATGCAGCTACCCAGGGAACATTAATTGGTTGCAGTGTAGAACAGGTGAAATCTATCTGGCGATGAGTACTTGAAGTTCTATCCGATTTTTAACCTTGCTTAGCGGCGAAGCAAGAAGAAGAGGCGAAACGGTTAAAAACTTATGTCGAGCGATTCCGAGAGCTTTCTGTTCGATGCCCACATGGCATGACGCAGGACACGCTTGTGGAAACTTGCAGACACAACTTGTTGACCGATATCCTAGACAAGATGGGCTCGGTCGAATCCAAATCATGGAAAGATCTGCTTAAGCAAGGTGAACAGGCTGAAGAGATACTTCGACGCCTCGAAGAAAAACAGTCTGCAACCGGAGATGGTACAAACGAATCTCCATTCCATTTTTCCCGTTCAAAAGGGAAAGATATAACGGCAATGGCGGTAGAAAGTACACCGAAGCAGAAACCATGGCCAACTATAAGCAACACAGCAAAGTCACCCAGGCTTCAAAAGCAGTATTCGTTCAAGGATGAACATACTGCTACTATGTTCAATCTGCTCAGCAAGCGCAAAATGCTCAAGTTGCCGGAAAGCAAGAGGCCTGAAGAAATTGGGAAGACTAACGATCCGAATTACTGCCTATACCATCGGATTGTAGGTCACCCTACAAAGAATTGTTTTATCTTAAAAGATAAAATTCAAGCGTTGATTGACGCTGGAGCAGTTCAGCTTAAAACTGAACAAAAAAGGAGTTAGAGCTAACTCCGACACATCTAATGTGTGTGGTCTAAAGGTACCATTTGGGCTCACAAAAATTCCCAAAACGAGCTCAGGGCGGTTAATTTAAACCCCCATAATAAAAAAAAGTATATATAAAAAAAAAAGTATGAATTACCCAACACCGATAAGGCTACGGGAAGAGAATAAATTTCTCGCCAACCCCACCATACTGGGGGTAAAAAAAAATGAATCACCAAACGCCGATAAGGCTACGGGAAAAGAATAAATTTCTCGCCAACCCCATCATACTGGGGGTAATAAGTATGAGCTGCCCAACGCCAACAAGGCTATGGGGAGAGAATAAATTTCTCGCCAACCCCATCATACGGGGGTAAAAAGTATGAATTACCCAACGCCGACAAGGCTACGGAGAGAGAATAAATTTCTCGCCAACCCCACCATACTGGGGGTAAAAAGTATGAATCATCCAATGCCGTTAAGCTACGGGAAGAGAATAGATTTCTCGCCAACCCATTCATACTGGGGGTAAAAGTATGAATTGCCCAACGCCGCTAAGGCAAAGGGAAGAGGAAAAGTTTGGTATTTAAACCCAAACGAAACTCTCGACAACTCACTATGCTGAGGATAATAGCATGGCTAGCCCAACTCAAACGGTAGTTGGTAAAGGCAAAATCAAACCCGTTGATAGCTGAGAGTTTGCTAAAAATCCCACGACAAATCTGTCACAACAGTATTCTTATCCGAATATAAGAATATATCACTGCCCTAAGCTGCTAAGGCAAAGGGAAGAGGAAAAGTTTGGCATTTAAGCCCAAACGAAATCCTTGAAACTCACCATGCTGAGGGGAATAGCATGGCTAGCCCAACTCAAACGGTAATTGGTAAAGACAAATCAAATCCGTTGATAGCTGGGGGTTTGCAAAAAATCCTAATCAGATAAATCTCCTGTCACGTTAAGATTTCACCTCTGACAGCAAAACTTTTCTTGTCATTTTGCTCCAACAGAACAAGCGACACTCCAAAATATTTGTCAAGTTAAAATCATACCTCTGACATCATAATTCAAAATCAAATGAGATAAGATCCGATTAAATCCCTTGTCACGTTAAAAAAAAAAATCACCTCTGACAGAAAAGAAAATTCACACTTCATCAAGTCCAACATTACAACCTCTGATGAACGTGCTTTTGATATTGTTAAGTTAAAAATCACCTCTGACGAAAATCATCTCCCTATCAAGTTAACAGTTACCTCTGATAGTCCGATTCCAAAACTAAATACGTTAACCGTCACCTCTATTTAGTCAGCTTGTCCCTATCACGACCAGATCCTCTGAATAGGTTAAGCTCCAAGACACGTTTAATGTCACCTCTGTCTTTTCCTGATTCGTCATACTAGATGTCACTGAACGGTTAGGATTAAAATAAGCACGTTAATATTATACCTCTGCTTGACCTAAAATAAGCACGTTAACATTATACCTCTGCTTATCCTCTAATGAGTACGTTAAAATCATACCTCTGCTTGTTATTGAATAAATGAATATATTAACAGTTATCTCTATCGACCAAATCTTTTAAAAAGTCTATAACCAAAATTAAAGAATCCAAAGTATTTCGAAATTTAGTACGGTTCAATACAGAACTTCGAAAACTTTGGAGGGGGTTATGTAGATACAAAAAAAAAAAAAAAAAACTTTTTTTGCTAAGTGGGCACACCCGCGGGTGCGGGTTGCCACCCGCGAGTTGTTTTCCGTTCTTTTTCGATTATTTGTTTCCTATTTTTGGACTGATAATACGTGATCCGATTTTTCAGGAGAGAATTGAGCCGGATTTGGAGATTCTTCGGTCTATAAAATACAAGAATTTAACCGGAGAGAGGACTTTTGGATTCTTAGATTTTGGGACGATTACGGGCGAGCTCGTGAGATCAAGGAAAAGAGCAGAGCCATCTTCTCCTGGTCGGACGGTCAACGGAGGCAGCAGTAAGACTCCACCACCACCCGAACCCACTTAAAAAGGGAATCCATTAATATTCCCGTTCTTGTAACGATCATATTTTCTTTTTGTAATCTGAATTTTTATTGTAACTCATCAATTTTGCAATGGAATCAAAGATGCAATTTTCGGGCGTACAGTGGATATCGTTTCTTTGTTTTCAAATCAGATCATCCCGAGATACATAACTACTCTATTATTGAATCTAGAAATGTAGTATTATTTGAGAATATTTTTCCTAGTAAAGAATATGAACCAAGTTCTTCTAAAAGGACTTGTGATGAAGTTATAAGAGAAACAGAATCTGATTCTGAAAATAAAACTAATGAGGATGAATGTAGACGGAGCAAAAGGGCCAGGGTTAATAAATCGTTTGGTCTGGATTTTCTAACATATATATTAGAAAAGGAACCTCAAACTTGTAAAGAAGCTATGTCTACACCTGAAACTCCTTTTTGGAAAGAAACCGTAAATAGTAAAATTGAATCAGTTATTCAAAATCACACCTGAGAACTTGTGGATCTTCCTCCAGGAAGTAAACCATTGGGTTATAAATGAATCTTTAAGAGAAAGATAAAACCTGATTAGTTTATAGATAAATACAAAACTAGACTTGTAGTAAAAGGCAATAGACAAAAGGAAGGTGTTGATTATTTTGATACATATTCACCTGTAATAAGAATAACATCCATAAGATTAATAATTGTTTTTGCTTCATTATATAATTTTGAGTTTCATCAAATGGATGTAAAAACAACATTTTTGAATGGTGAATTGGATGAAAAAATTTACATGAAACAACCCGAAGGGTTTGTAGTTCCAGGTAAAGAAAAGACGGTGTGTAGACTTGTTAAGTCATTTTATGGACTTAAACAAACACCTAAACAATGACATGAAAAATTTGACCAAGTTATGTTGTCAAATGGATTTCGTTATAACGAATGCGATAAATGTGTATATGTAAAAGGGAATATGCACAATTATATCATTGTAGGTTTATATGTGGATAATATGATTATCACCGGTAGCACGGTGGCTTTAATTAAAGAGGTAAAAATCATGTTAATACAGAAATTTGACATGAAAGACTTAGGTATTGCAGATATTATTCTTAGTGTTAAAATCTCCAAGACATTTGATGGATATACCTTATCCCAATCACATAATATCGAGAAGATACTCGAAAAATTTGACAAGGAAAATAATGATATAGTCAGGACACTTGTAGATATGAGTCTACATCTTACAAAGAATATAGATGATAGTATATCTCAATTAGAATATTCTCAGATCATTGGCAGTCTTATGTATTTAATAAACTGCACAAGACCTGATATTGCATACTCAGTAAGCAAACTGAGTAGGTTTACAAGTAATTCAGGGTAGAACTACTGGAAAGCAATAGTTAGAGTACTCAAATATTTGAGGTACACTACTAACTATGGGTTGCACTATACTAGATATCCAGCAGTGATAGAAGGATACACTGATGCTAACTGGACTACAGATTCTAAAGACATCAAATCCACAAGTGGATATATATTTACTTTTGGAGGTGCCGTTATTTCTTGGAAATCTTCCAAACAAACGTGTATAGCTAGATCCACTATGGAATCTGAGTTTATCACTTTAGATAAAGCTGGAGAAGAAGCATAATGGTTTCGAAACTTTTTAGAAGATTCCAATGTGGCCTAAACCTGTGTTAGCAATTTGTATCCATTGCGATAATTAATCAGCAATTGGAAGGGCACATAATGTATTGTATAATGGAAAGTCACGACATATACGTCGTAGACATGATACTGTAAGATAGCTGCTTACAAATGGAATAATATCTCTTGATTATATAAAATCAAAAAATAATATTGCAGATCCATTAACAAAAGGCTTGACCAGAGATCAAGTATATAAGTTATCGAGGGGAATGTGATTATAGCCTACTAAATAGAGTAACTCTATAATGGCAACCCAACCTAACTGACTGGAGATCCCAAGATCTAGGTTCAGAAGGACAACCGAATTTTGGGGGAACTCGTAAGAATCACTGAGGAAATAATTTTTATCTCATTTCTATAGTAAAATAGTCATCAACCTACAATGTGTAAGGATAAACTAAGTTTTTAATAATCCTTATATCTTGAAAATCCAAGTAGAGTATGGCAGGATACTCTTAATAAGAGATTACCTATATGAGTGTGAAGGGGCCGCTTCTAAGAGAATGATCAAGACTAAATTCTCTAGAGCCCTCATATACCAGGTTGTTTAAGGCCAAAACGGACACAACATAAAGAATCTGTTAAAGTTGAAAGAAATCATGTGAATATTATTGTCTTAGTTTACATCAAAAATTGAACAATTCAAAAATATCGTGTTCACTGGTTAGCGAGTAAACTCGATAATATTTCACTAGGGAAGGTTCAAAACCAAAATTCACCTCTTCCGATGCGGTAACTTTCTAGTATACTCTCTGTTTATTTGCATTATAGTCTAAGTCATTTTCATTCATGTAGGAGATTGTTGAATTTATGTATCTTTGAACATTGAATTTTTGAACCAATTCACTAGTTCAAAAATAAATAAATTAGGTGAATGGAAAATGGTTTCAAAGAAGAGTACATGGCAAAGGGAACAAAAAGAAAAGAGGAAAGAATAGTCCCATATTGGATAGAGTGTTGTTAGGATGTGGGTTTATATAGGATTGTTTGTTCCATGTTATTACTTATGTAAGAAGAGGAGAAACGTTGAGCATCACGGGTGGTGCTACGCACCGCACGTGTGCGAGGGCGAATGGGCGTTTAGGGCACATTGGGCGCTTATAAATAGGCCTCTGTCCAGACTTTTAAGAACAAAGAAAATTTTCTTTTCTTCTCCTTTCTTCTGCGGACATAAACTTCTTCATTTTGAAAGAAGATTTTTATTTCCAGAAGAACAGTTCTTTCTCAGTCCTGTATTACACCATACACAGAATAGAGAGTGTTCTTTATCATATTCGCTAGAGCAACAGGATTGCAGTTTCCTTCCTGTTGCAGACCGATCGTTGTATCCTGCGAGACCGACGCCTATTGTAATCCAGAAGCAAGTGGTGGAGGGCGAATCGGTTTTAAGGAGATAGTGTTCAACACTAGCCTCGATCATCTTCCTGTCTTCATCAAATCTGCATCAAACTTCTGCATACGCTCATCTTTCAATCAGTAAAGTTTTTTCTAATCCAGTAATTCTTTTATTCTGTTTCTTTCTTAGGATAATGAACTAGTTAAACAATTTCAGTCTAATAGTTTTTTATAAACAACAGTAGGTAATAAGATTTATATGTCTATATATTTCTAATCTAGAAAATATAGACTGCTATTATACACATATCAATTCGTAATTCTTCTTTAATATTGTCCAAATTTATTTTTGATTGAAATATAAAACAAATCTGTTAACTAATAACAGTAGTAATTCTGTCCATATTAATCTAAAACATACTAAAATAACCAACAGTCCTCTGCCACCGAACTCTTCTCATCGACTTTCCAAACCTCACCTCTCCCTCCAAAGTGGGTGTCCTTAAAAAATTCTATTGGATGATCTTGGGAAGAAGAGGATAAACTTAAACAAATGACAAAATTATAATATTATAAAGTTATTGGCGATTGCCCTTAACAATTTAGTGAGTACGACTAGAAACACTCTTCATAAAGGCTAAGATTGTTCAGTAAGCATTATCCATAATTTAACGGTCCAGGTCCAAGGCATCAAAGCCACATGACGATAAGCCTACATGCCCACTGATAAATATATAAGTTGGAATGACCAACTCTGAGCATCCTCTTTAAGAAGCACCGTAACAACTATTTCGAAACCACATGATTACTATATGATCACTCCTATGGAAAGTTAGATTACAATTCAAATTTTTTGTCTCTATCCAGTCCCAAAGAATCAACCATCAAACATAATTCTTCAAGGGAAAGAAAACTGAATTCATCTACTACAAGAAAATTTATCTTCGAAAGCGAAAACTACAGAGTTCAGATCACATATAAGTCATATTCTCAACTATCTACAATTATAAACACCACCTCTTCTATAGAAGGAGAAGACAAGTCTTTTCGCATTGGAAGAATCTTAAGTTTGTAACTTCTATAAATAAAAGAAAGAAAATAATTGAGAAATTATAATAATTTTGCCCCAATAAAGAACACAATTGAGAAATCAAACATTTTGCCACCAACAAGCTATAAATGTTCTTCTTTAAATATTGAAAAGTTAAAAATACTGTTTGAAATGACAATAACACTAGAAAAGAAAAAGAGGAACGCTTTGTTCCTTTCACATTAATTCCTCTAATCATGTTTAATTAAGTTGTTCCCATAAAAATCATAGTTGAGGTGTTGCAACACAACAAATGACACCAAGCTTTAGCTTCAAAGTTTTCTAGCTTTTCTTACCTCATACTCACTTTGTTTGTTATGTTGTGGGTGCTAGCCTTTTTTGGATTCCACAAAACAAAATGTGATAGTGGTAGAATCATTTATATAATATGAGTAAACAGGAAATTCACTCTTCCTTCACATCACTGTCGCTTAGATGATCCAATAAAATTATTACACGTCACACCATTCAAAGGACGGTTAAATTTTTTATTTATTTATTTATTATCTTGCATGACATCACGTGTAATAATTTTATTGGATTATCTAAGCTACGATGATGGACGTGAATGAATTTCCCGTTTTCTCATTTAATATTAGTTAGGATTATTAGACAAGTTTTAGCTTATTGTACTCATTGCAATCATCAAATGATAAACAATAGAGTCTTTGTCAATGGTGACATTTGTAGTCTCATGGCAATTTTTTTTTTATTAAAGATGTTTTATTTGGTTGCCTGTGAAGTACTTCTTTTTTAATTATATTGTGGTCTATTAAATATTCATATGCATTTGCAGTTTAGCAGTTGGAAGTGCAAACTAATATTACAAATATTAGTTTGTAATATCTTTTATTTATTTCTTATATAATAATTATAAATATTCACATACATGTATTACATAAGTATGTGATATTAGTTTTTTTTTTTTTCTTTTATCGTTTGCCTCATTCTTTTTTAATGTGAGTTTCAAGTTTATGGCAAAAGTTTATCAGATGATCGAATTCGAGTAGATCCGACGGTCAACACACTTTCCAGCCATCTAGATATAACATCGATATTCTTTCCTTGTTTGAAATAAAAAGAAGAAAATCCGAACTCACTTTCACTCCTTAATTCGATATCTCATACCATGTAATAGGAATTACACCATAGCATGCTCTCATTGGTACAAAGCCGAACATGGTAACTATATTCATTTTACATTTGTCTTTTTGCATTTTATACTTACATATATATTGAAATATTTCTTAAATTTTGGTGTCATACTGACATCGAAGTCCCTCAGTCACATTTATTTTTGGCTAAAATAGATAAAACTCCCAACATAATATCATATTTTTTTTTTCAAAAACTCTCATAAACTATTTTATGCTATGTAAACCCTCATAGGGTTTCAAAAATCCCCAAAGGATATTTGTAGGAAATTAATTGATCGATTTAAAAAATGCATTATATACATACTATTCGACCTTTCTATATATCCACTTTCTGATTTGGTATATATATGTGTGTGTGTGTGTGTGGAATTACTGTAGGTGAGCCACCAGTTTAGAAAACATTACATGAGTTAGAAGCCAAAATACAGTACTCCAATGATTTTTTTCAATTTGTTTTTCTAGAATTAGGATCTTTATCTCTTTAACTTTAATAAGATTAAATTTTATAAATTTTGGAGTTCATTTATACTTTTATCAAGTTGATAAAAATTGTTTACGCATTGAAAACCGTTAAAATATGTGTCAACTTGATAGAGGACCAAGAAATTGGGTATGAGTGAATCCTCGGGTTTCGAGATCATAATCCAAAAGAATTTTTTTTAAAAAAAAAATTCGAGAAAGTGGAAATGAACTGCAGCTCAGGTAACTTATATGAGCTTTCAGCTCATTTTTATTTTTCTCATATATATATATATATATATATATATATATATATATATATGAAGTAGTCGGAAAGTGATTATTTGTTATATTTTTAAATCGATCAATTAATCTCTCCATTGTATTATTTGGTGATTTTTATGAAATTTGAAACTTCATTAGAGTTTATAAAATGTAAAAAAAGCTTGTGGAGATTTTGGTAAAACTTTAATAATTTGTGATGATTTCTTGTACTTTAGGCCTTATTTTACTTTCAACCTACAATCATTAATAGGTGTGAAACACACTCTATCAATAAAAGGCATCAACTAAGCAACCTTTATCCCTAAGCTGAGCCATTCATCTAGAATGAAGCCTGACATGATAACTTTCAATCCCATCACCTTATCCATGTGAGGTGGTTGATGAAACCAAAGTTAGAAGCAAGATGTGAAGAATTTGGAAACACAATTCCAAAAGCAAAGGCTTTAGTGCTAAGTAAGCACGAACCATCACATCACAAGTGTGCTTTAGGGGGGGTTCTCTTTCTCTTTGAGAGTATGCTTTTGATGACAAGTGATTAGATTTCCTATTCCCAAGTCCATTTCTCCCGTCATGGATGTTAACCTCAACTAATAATAAGCATCTTTGAGAAAGAAAATTTTGAAAAGTTAGGCATTGGCTAATTGCAAATTCTCCTGTTGCCAATGGAGATTAAAGCTTAGATGCATGGAATTTATCCTCCAATCACCTTCGGCTGATGATCACCGATAGTCGTGCCAAATTGCGGCTCAGTCGTTGAATGAAGGACAAGTGGAAGGATAGAAACGGGATAGGAATGGATGTTGGTTCCTCCCAAGAATCTAAGTATAGAGATGAGAATGGACAGGTATAAGGGCCCAATTCTTAGTCTAATCTAATCAATTTTTTGACTAAAAAAATTCTCTTTTAGTTTAAAAGTTTGAGCAGGATTGATTAGAACTTAGTCTTTGGACCCATCCATTCTCATTTCTAACTATTTTGCAGGCTGTATTCTTAATATAAGTCTTACATCTAGGGGCAAATTTAAAAACTTGTGTTTAAGTGGCCACCTTTCAGTTGATTAGTAGTGACTCTCAACCTTTTCAACTTTTTTTTTTTTTGGGGTGTGCTTTGCATGATTGAAGGCACGCGTGGAGATGAGTAGAGAAAAGGATGGATTAAGTTGTTAAACCCTCATTTGTGATTTTTATTCTTACTGTCTTTTTCTTTTATATAATTACCAAATTGAGAAGGTGGGAAGTGGCTTGTTCGAACTTCCCACCCTAGGAAACATGATAATGTCGAAAAATCTACATCATTTTTCTTCTGCCCATGTGGTAAGATTAATCTAGAAATATTGCTTTCAACAGATTATATAAAGGGTAGAAAAAAATATCTTGATGACATAGCACTAGAGAAGCATAATGGAAATTCTTATCTGCAATAACTTTGTCAATAACTTTGTCGAGTATTTCTTTTTACCCATCAACATGGTCACATAAGAGTAGGGACGGTAATGATAATGGACACATTTACGACCAATTTTTAGTCCTTCCTATATAAAATTTTTGATTAGAAAAGTAAAATTTTTATTTTTAATTCAAAATTTTGTATAGAACGGGCCAAATATTGACCCATGAACGTGTTCATTAACAGATTGGCAATATTATAATTCAAATTCAAATGAACATTTGTGAGAAATGGAAAAAAGAAAACGGGTGGAACATCTATTTAGATACAGCCAAGCCAATTTATGAGAGGTTCTAAGTTCGACTCTTGATAGTAACTTAATTTGATTAATGTTGCAAAAAATATATGTGTATGAGTTTAAATAACAAAAATAAAAAAAAATCTAGTCAGATAGCATTTCTTTAGCCTCGTGATTTTATATAATCCAATTTTCTCCCAAACTAACACACACACACACATAGAGAGAGGAAACGGGAAACTCACCGGCAGTGAAGAGAATTCCTTCACTAGCCCTTAGATCACCCAATAATTATATTAGACGTGACACAACTCAAAGAGAGGTTAAGAAAGTTTTTTTTATTTATTATCATGAGTGGTGCCAAGTGTAATATAATTATTTGGCCACCTAAGCGCCAGTGT